>JABUQX010135408.1:0-21707 GCA_015478945.1 Trachelipus rathkii
TGTTATATGAGAAAGAAGAGAAGAGTATATATATATATATATATATATATATATAGCATATATATATATATATATATATATCGATATATATATATATATATATATATATATATATATATATATATATATATATGACAATAATAACTTATTTAATAAAAATAAAATAATAATAATCACACACACACACACACAATAATAATAATAATAATAATAATAATAATAATAATAATAATAATAATAATACAGTGATAATAAACATATAAGAATAATAACAGTAATATATTAATTATATTATCATCTCACTAACATTGTAAATAAATGCGAATAAACAATACTGAAGATCATAATAAATAATAAAAATATTAAACTAACAATACCGATGCTACTACTACTACTACTACTACTACTACTACTACTACTACTACTACTACTACTACTACTACTACTACTACTACTACTACTACAACAACAACTACTACTACTACTAATACCAATTATTAATAATAATAATAATAATAATAATAATAATAATAATAATAATAATAATAATAATAATAATAATAATAATAATAATAATAATAAATTTTATTACTAATATTATTATCAATTCTAATAATTAAACCTAGGAAGAAAGGGAGGTTCTTTTCCGTTAAAGCCCCCACATCGATATATCGATTATTTTATTAAACTATTGAAGTTCATTTTCATTTATTATTTTTTTTTTAATATTTTTATATTTTTAAAAATTTTTATTTTCAAAAATATTTAATATTGTTGAAAACCTGTTTTAATAAAAATATGAACTCCTAAAATTACGGTTTTTCTTAAATTTTCACATTACAATTTTATGACTATTAAAAGTACGTTTTTTCTTAAATTTGAACATTTGAAATTTAGGTTAGGTTAGGTTAGGTTAGTTGCGTAAGTTAACCTAGCTTAACCTAAACTAACCTAAAACAAAAATTCAAGAATAATAACTGAAACCATTATTGGGATTTACAAAATTTTCTGCATGATTCACACTTACATGTTTACAATCCATGTTTTTGATTTTTGAAATATCATTGTAGGCTCCCAAGCAATGAAAGAATGAATGCATAAATTATTATTTCATTTTATTAAATTTGTTTTGAAGATAAAAAAATTTTAAAATATAAAAAATATAAAAAGACAAAAACAATAAATGAAAATGAACTTCACATTTTTATATAAAAAAATTATTATATTTATTAAATAAAATAATAGGGATCAATAGTTTAATTAAATAATCGATATATCGATGTGGGGGCTTTAACGGAAAAGAACCGAAAGGGATATTGTTCGTTAGTACTTTAAAAATAAGTTAGTTTCAATATATTTTGAAACGTTCCTGTGGTAGGGATTCATCTATGCCCTTCTTTAAAAGCGATGGTCCTCCGAGATTTAGTTAGAATGTATATCGCTTTGTCTAGTCACTCTAGTGTAACGGATTTTGTGATGTGGAGATTGGTTTTATAAACGATGGCTGGCTAATATTGATGAAATTTCCTTTTCACACTATTTATATATCTAGTTTGGTGCTCTATGAATGTTCACTATTTATAGAACACACAATGCCCGAACTTGAAATCCTCTTTTTTTTAAATAGTGGAAAAAATATTTCTCTCTGAGTGGGCCTTTGTTGCTAACAATTAATTAATTGACCTTATAGTAGAAAAGTAGTAAAATGTTGTTTGTGTTGGTGGTCTCGCACCAAAGTGATCCACAGAAAGAAGGTGAAAAAAATATAGAAAACCCGAAGCAAAATATCACACAAAAATATTACACAGAGCGAAGACATAAAGAAAGAAACAAATATACTTCCACGCTCTATTTTGAATCGTTTATATTATGTTGGCATAGAAGCATGCTTTAAAGATTGGTAATATTTTGAACTATTTTCTGTGAGTCGATTATTAATTAAAAATTAAGTATTATTTAATTTTTTACCTTAAAGTACAAACTATCTAGGTATGGTTCTAGGTTTACGGCAATGACTGATTCCGCGAGTAAACAGGACAGGTTTCGTAAAACCCTAGTAACGGTAACGGCTTATAATTAAGTTTTGGCTTATGAATTTAAATGTTCTGCTAGGTTGTAAGCAGCACAGGGAGTCGGTGTCGTGAGAGAGTTGATTAATCCTCTCATTTAAACTTAAATATATATTAATTTTTAACATACCCAAAGAACAAAAACTATACTAAGGAGTAGTCTAGGTTTAAAAACGGCAACCGTAATGGGTAGAGATTTAACCTACGGTATAAGGTTTATCCATCGGAGTAATAACGGCAGAACAACGATAAATGTTAAGATAGGAGTACTGTATCGCTCATTTATTGCATCCGAAGTGTATCTACGTTAGTTTCCCGTCATGTTTATGTAACATATTAAATAAATACACATTTAAATATATTTCATATTTTAAAACAAAATTTAATAAAAATAACAATATAAATAATTTTTTAAAATACGATATTATATAATTTATATATATTATATTATAATATTAATATAATAATTATTAAATTGTATATATTATTTAGGTATTGTGAAATATATATCAATGGTTCTCTTTAGTTTAATATTATGTCTTAAAGTTATTATGAATAGATGTGTTGTAGTGACGTATATCTTGCATGTATTGTAATAGAATATGTATTGTATGATACTGATATGTATGTAATGTAATAGTTAATGATATGTATGTTATGTATTGTTAGCGTTCGAACAAACTGGTCACGAGACGTGAGAGAATGTTGAGCTAATTCTCTTCTATGGCCTTAAGGTTTAACGATATACATGCTACATACGTATTAATTAATTTGAAGAATACATTCTTCCTTTGATGAACTTAGCTCAGCTGAATATAAAATGTTTAACTGTAAATAATATATTATATTAAATAAATATATTATAATTATTATTAATATATATACCTCACCTCACTATTATACCTACCCTACTCACCTCACCTATCTGGAGTTCATGGTTTATATATAAACCTATATATATAATAATAACCTTATATATATATATATAATATATGCAAGTTTTCATAATTAGTTATTAATTATTAAAATAATAGGGGGTAATTTAATGGAAATTATAGATACCGTATCAAATCACCTTTTTTGAATGCGTATCACTGCTCTGCTGATTAGCCTATAATTTCAACAGAAAATCAGCTTCACGGAGAGAGTTCACTTCCTAATGTTTTACGCGTTCTGACTAAAGGCGACTCGGTTTCGGAGCACAAACATATGGATTCGTACTTGAATAGAATATATATTATTATTATATATAATATATATATATATATATAATATAAATTATATATCATATATATTATAATATTTATTATTTTGAGGAGTATATGAGGTAGGTAAGGATAATAATGAGGATAAATAGCGAATATATATAAATTAAAAATATATCTGAGTAGTGGCATAACTAACCACCAGCGGGGATAATAATATAATAAACTAAACTTGTAAAGGGAGGTAAAGATAAACCTAAACCATAGAAATAATTAATACCAGTTATGACAGAGAATTGAAAACAACTAAACACTAAAAGAACGGGGGATAGCACGATTAGCACACGAGACACACCAATTCAAAAAAACTAAACAATTCACACGAGATAATAAAATGTATGGCAGAAAAACAATAGAAAACAAGCCCTTAAAAAAACTCTAATGACTCAAGGATTGCAAGAACAAAGAGAACATAAGGTTACCACTAAGTTTTGGGCATATAACCTACCTTATATGGGAGGGTAGCTATTATATTTATAATTTATGTAATAATAAAAATTTATTTATTTACTACTTATTTATATATATTTTTATTTAAGTAGTATTAAATTTCCCAAAATTAAAAAAAAAATAACTTATTTCACCTCCACCGGCCCCTATCACCCTATATATATTATAATCACCTATTAAAATAAGTAGTATGAGGAGCCCTCTTCACCGCCCTCAAACCCCTCACATCTCTTCACAATTAATTTCCCTCGGTCTTTACACTTACATCTGGCCCCAGACATACCTTAAAATTCACATTTTTTTCCTCTCCACGTATGCATCGCAACTACTAACTACACCGAATCTGCAACTCACAAAAAGCTTTCATTTTAGTTAAGTAAGAAAGTTGTATTCTACCTCAGTTCAGACATGAGGTTTGAGTATGATAATTTCTATACTCCCTATTATATATTATATATATATTTATTATTTATATATTATATATATATATATATATATATCAGTGGCGGCTTTTGCGGGTCGTGCAGAGTATGTGCAACGCCCTACCTCTGCTTTACGTCCCGCAAACCATATTTGCACACCCATATTTAGCTCCTCTGCGGCCTCCGAGTCGATATTTATTAAATTCTTAATATTTTATTTATATTCCTTTTTTCAAACTTAAAGAACACCCACTATCTAGTGTTAAGTCTAAGAGTTACTGTGCACCACTCGATCGTTATCCCCGTCTATGTAACTTAGAAGGTTCGTGAGCGTGGACTCACCCGCCCGCTCCCTCTTCTCTTGTTTTTGGCTATGTATATAAGTATATTGACTAGGTACAAACCCACACAGATTCTGTGTCCGTGAGTATGAATTATGTTCAATTACACCTTGAAATAACTTTTATAATTAGGTTTTCAAAGTTCACATTAAAAAATTACAACTCGAAAGCAAGAAACTTGAGAGTCTAGGTTTTATCGGCAACGTAGTAAATATAATCATAGGTTTAGGATCATCGGTTTAAACGGCAAACGAACGATATATATTTATCTTAGATTAGGTACGTAACTGTTTATTACGAGTCTATTTAAAAATAATAAATTCTAAGGATAATATTACATTTTAGGTCAATGATTTCATAATACAATTTAAATATACAGAACATAATATATAATAAACTTGATTAATATTATAAAATAATAAAAAGCGAAAATTTGAAGATTAAAAATATATATATATATAAATATATATATAATAATATATTGAATTATAATTATTATATATTAGATTTTCAATAATATAATATTATATTAATTATTACAATAAATAATATATATTTATTATATTATAATAATATTTATTATATTTGTGGAATATGTATGCATTCTTGTGTGGTGTCGTATATATTTGTATGTTTAATGTATATGTATGTACGTATAGTAGCGTGTATGAAATATTATTAGGAAAACTTTTATTTACGCGATGTAATTTTTCATGTTTAAAGGTTTATGTATGTATGTTAAATAGATAATGATAATGTATGTATAGTATGTTGTTATTGTATGTTATGTAATGTTAATATTATAATTGTATGTAATGTATTGTATGTAGGTTTACGCAACTGGCGGAGTGGAAGATGAATAGTGATGCAAATTCATCTTCTTGGGCTTGTGTTTTCGATTCTGAGAACTACAGTTTCTAAATGATTATTATTGATGTACACCTTAATCATCATTTGAAATGTGGTATTGTACCTTTTAGCGAAAGTTGTCATTGTCTAATGTAATATAATTATATATAATAATTATATATATTATTATAAATATATAAATACCCCTTTGGTTGGAAATGGTATATTATATTATATATATAGTTTTATTATTATTATATATTAAAAGGAAATAAATAAGAATTTGATAAGGGATATAAATCATAGTAAAATTAAATAAATAAATGTAATTTTATTATTATTATCCTTTATAATTATTACTATGAGTATTCCTACCCTGAGTGAGACTACCACCTAATAATAAAATTAAAATAACATTAATATATATATAATCCCATAAAAAGAGTAAATTAATAATAATAAATAATAAGATATAAATAATACATAGGGGTGGAGTAGGTAGTGAGCCCTACTATTAATATATTTATTATTATAATTTATAAACATAATCTCACCTACCCTATTTTATAAATATCGAAGTCTAACTTTCACTGATATTATATAGTCTGAAAGGAAGATTAAATTTTTATTTTCATTGGATATATTACTGGTATTAAAGGGGGGGGGGGATAATTTAACAAAAAAGACGGAAAATAAATAGTCCGTTTCAATCAACAACATATTAATAGTAAGCGATATAGATCTGTGTTACCTAAAACCAAGTCGCTTTACACTAGAGTTCATTCTGTGACCTAAGCTCACAAGCGCAGACTAAAAAGGACGAATTCGGTTTCGTGAAGCTACAAACATTCCACTACGCCACGTACTATGAAAGATAATATTATATTTTCTATTATTAGGTGATACTAAGGTATAGATATAAATATAATATATAATATTATATATGACTTAACCTTATATTTCATAAATTATTTTCTAAATATACCTCAATCCTTTTATTATTTAAAATAATATATAAAGGATAAATCACCGGCTCTCACTTATATGTAAAAATACACTACCTTTATTTTAATAGTGGATTTACCCTCTTATATTGATAAATCAATTACACACCTCTGCCTGCTCAGCCATTACACCTCCATTTATCATTTATTCTTATACTCTAACTTTTTAATAGGGTGAAGATAACAAGTAACACAAACATAATTTTGATAAACATCGTATGACAGTAAGTTAATTTGAACCTTAAAACCTAGAACGGATTATATCACGTTGCAGAGTTACCATTCTCATCCTAACACTCTTTAAGAACGATACATGTATGACAGTTAAAATATATAAGAGATTCAATTAAATAGAAACCTATTACACTAAAAATGATTTCTTAGAGTTAAGCAGAACTGTAAGAAATAATACTGAAAAGAGTAATGCTTTCTTACTAGAATGGGCTTTAATATTTATAATCTTATAATATTTATATATTATAATTATATTATAATTAATAAATATATATATATAATATATATATTAATATAATATATTATTATAATATAAATTTAATATATTTTAATATTATATAAATTATTTATCTAAAATTTTTATAAATATTAAATATAATATTATATTCCTAATAGATATATAGAGGGGTGAGTATATATATACCCCATAGAAATTTAGTATAAAATATTATCCCCAGGTTCAAATTAATTTTACAATTCTAATAAGAAAAAAGAATTTGAAATCTAAAAAAAGGGAAATTTCCCCAGGGTGTTTTTTGTCTTCTTTGAAAAGACAGAATATTTTAAAAGTTCCGAAAATTTATTTGTTTGAAAATCTTTTTTCATATACGTAAACTATAGGCCTACTTACATTGGTAACGAACATCAAATTGACAGGGATTATACAATGTCAGCACTTGCTTGTGTGTAGTTTCATCTTGCACACTAAAGGACAATGATGTGGGTATAACAAATACTGGTATTGGAACAGGTTCACTAATATTTCTATTCGGCATCCCTTCATTCCGTACTAATACCAAACATATAAATCTTTTATTATATATATTATATATATATATATATATTATAAATATATATATATATATATATATATAATATATATTTAATATATACTATATAACTAATATACTATACTACCCACACTCTACACCATACCCCCCTACCACTACAACAGATAATAATATAAAATAATTATTAATATTTAAATATAAATATTTATTATATATATAATTATAATATCACTAATTTCATTATAATATAGAGAGATAAAGGTGATTATAAATATCGGGTTAAGTAAGCATACCATACACTCAATATTTTTTTTTTAAGAGATTTAATATATATTTTGAAAATTTATAATATTTGTAAATAATAGTCCTTAAATTATTAAAATTTTATATCATTATATAGTTAAAAAAAGAAAGTCTATTATTGCTCTAATAATAAATATAAAAGAATAAACAAAGAAAATAATAATAATAGCTATATTATAAATAATTTGAATCTATATTAGAAATTCTCCAGATCTCCTACCTCTGATCTTGGGGTAAATATATCTTTGCACTTCTAGTGGAGATCGAAATTGAGTCCATTATGTTACGCATCAACTTATAAGAAGGATCGAAGGCTAAGTCTATCCTAACCTATAAATAATGATAAAAGAGTGAATCGTTATATAGGAGTGGATAGTAAAATGAAACTTTTTTCTATTCGTGGCTGGCGGGCCGCACAGTAAATATAGTAACGATGATGTGTGGAACCTCGGGGGTACCGCAGTATTATATTAAAATTTTTGTATAATAATGTTGTCTGATTTGTTTTCTGATATTATTTTGATATATTAAAATTTTAAATATAACTATTATTTATAGTGTATTCTGTGAGGGCATGGGGTGGAGGTATTACCACTACATTAAACGCTCAGAACCATCACCATGCATAATGAGTTGTATCAGTGCTCACGCCATCTTTATATTTAACTCGGAGATCCCCACCGCTTTCCAAAACCTTATCCCTACCTACCACCCCCGACATGCTTCCCTATCTTCAAAGGGAGATGATAGGGCCCCCCTACCCGACATTACTTCAATTGGAAATGTGAATTTAAAAAAATTAAAGTATATTGGAATAAAAATATAGTTATCCCACACCCGGCGGAAGCCTCTTTCACCTCCCAAATAAATAGGATACGATATATTATTAATTTTTTAAAATATGTGTTCGTATGTTTTCGTTAGGCTATATTATATAATTATATATATATATTCACCTATCACAATTATATTATCTAACCCCCATATACTTAATTGCAAACTTACGATTCAATTAGCTAAACTTATTTATAGACCTCACTTACCTCACTATATATCATCTACCACTAATAATATACCCTTACCGGGGGGCCCCTACTACCCCTAATTATATTATATATTAAATTATATAATATATTATTATAAACTTCTGCTACCCAGTGTTTTCCTTCAGGTCCCACTGATATTATATATTATAATTATATATTATACTATATATATATTATAATATATGGCAACCAACTAAGTATACCCCTAGTAATGGAGGAATATATTTAATATATATATATATTTATAATTATTATGAGGTAGCCCCGTGATGAGCCTACCCCTACTACGTATAGGTATGTAGGGCCTATAGCCCCTACCCCTACTCCCCACCCTCACCTACTCACCCTTCGGCCACCACCAGATAGGCCTATATAATTAAGACTCATAAGATAGGAACCTACAAAGCGACATCATCTTGAGATGTATATCAACAAATCTGGGGCGAGGGCGAAGGAGGAGGTGATCCTTCGACAACTGCCTATCCCAAAATACCATATATATTAATATATTATATTATATTAAATATATATAAATAATGAATAATAAAATAAAAATATATAATATAATATATATATTAATAATTATATTTTATTATATATATAATTATTATATATTATGTAGGGGTAGGTGAATATATATAAATTATATAATAAATATAAATATTATATATATATATATCATGTATAAAAATACACACTATAAATAATTTTTTTGTAAAAAACGAAACTAATTCTCTGGATTTATTTATAGATTGTTTTTTAATTTAACATGGCAAATGAATTATTTATCCTCTAAAATTTATTTATCTAAAATAACTTTATAATCTCGTTTCCTTCTTAAAATTATATCATCCCTACAATTGCAATTACGCTATCCTTTCCTTACACCATATACAAATTTTTGAATAATATTCATTTTTCAAGTTCATATATGAAACGAAATTCGGATTGATTAAAAAAATCATTTTAACCAAGTGGCTTATATATTAGAAAACCCAGTTTTTGTATATCAACTATTAAATTTTGATATTTTTAGAGAAATTTAAAACTTATTCTTCTGATCTTGATAAATGAGAATTATAGAATAAAATATTTTATGTATATTATATTATTGATAACACTTACTTATTTTTGCTGAGCCTTGATGAAGATGGTTTTCTTCAGTGTAGTTGTAATAAATAGAATGTGTATTAAAATTTTATATTTTTTTATTTATAGAGGAAATTTTAAAATTTGGCATGTAACTGACCTTTCCACACCAGAAATAAAAAAATGCTTGACATTAACTTTAATTTTGAGAAACTTACTTAAGATTCCACTACATACTGAAGGGCTTACACACATGCGGAGTTCGTCGACACTCTTTGAGAGCTCATATCATCATCAATGTAGAATAATTTAAAGTTTTTGGTAACATATATATTGGCAAAGTCTTTGCTACAATATTTATTGAACACTTATGGTTTGTCAACTATAATCAAACAGATATTTAATTCTAATACCACTCAAGTCTGAATGAAATGTGATTTTTTGTGTATATATGTGACAAAACTAAAGACACACCATGCAGCAACATTTAGCTTTTACAAAATGAACCTCATACACACTGGGGTAAATGTGTTAGACGTACATTCGCATTATGCGGAAAAAAACATAATTGCAAAGCGTCTAAAATCAAGGGTTGACAAACTCTCATTGTGTTGGAACTTCACTCTTTATGCTGTGATGTAATAATCATTATTAAAATTAAAGTAAATCATAAATAAGTTACAATATATTAATTTTCAGATGTATCTAGATTTGTCTATTAGCAGCGTAGGTGGTGGTGGGTATCCAAATATAGGGTTAGATAGTCAGCTGACTAGGTGTGAGCATAATTTTTAAAAAGTACACATCCACAGAGAACACATACAGCAATAACTCACCACCACTAGTTTTTTTTCTGGCAGTGGTGGTGTATGTGTGTTGAAATCGCGGGTCCTCACCCCTAACGACAGTAATCGTTGGTGTAGAGGTGGTTGTATAGTTTTAACTTTGATGTCAACAGAGATGACCTAATTAAAAAGTTTTTTTCAAAACGGTGGTATTAAGGAGAAAATTTGCCTTGCCAAAAATATGTTCAATTTCACTCACTCACCTCCGGGGTGCCTTCTAACATTTTCTTAATTATCGTTCTATTCACAAATTCTGAAATGAGTCCACCTTCAGATTAAGCTATTAAACTATCAAATTAATTTATGGTTTAGTAAAACCATTTGTATTATAGGATCTCGTCTCTCCGGTTCTCTTCATCCTTCCCCTAGCTCATTTATATTAATCTTCTCAAATTTGCTCAGGGTAAACAAGACCTAATTGCATCCAAATAAAATTCGTTTCAATGACCACAAACCATCGTCATACATTATAACCAGCATATGAGAATCCATGACATCTCCTCGCCACTACCTTTGGCAAACTTTACAACGACCTTAAACAGCACCTCGCCAGTCCTGCGTGACTCAAGCTCAACTCAACGAGATACCTGTCAACAGCTACGTACTTAGCATTCAGTAACCCAAAGCTCTTTTACAATGAAGTTTCTCTATTTTAATACATTACATTACGCAATAATAATACATAATAATAAAATAACTCACATCATAAAATATTCCCACATACAAATATAATAATAATAATAATCAATAATAATAATAAATAATCAATAATCAATCAACCAATAATTAATAATAGATAAAAATTCTTCTCAAAGGAAAGCGACTGAGGAAGATAATGGAGAATAAACAATTTCAAATCAGAGCCCCCCTCCCACAAACACCACAGCCAAGTACATGTTGTTGAAATAAAAATGTTCATTTAAAAAAAAAAAATTACATATGGTCATTTTTGTGATTACTGAGTTTTTAAAGAAAAATAATTAATGTAGTAAATTTTATTTAATGCAGTTTATTAATTATAAACATCGTAAAATCGTTATTCCGCAATAACTCTTCCCTTATAATTATTAAAATATATTATTTATATTATTATTATTATTATTATATCATTCATTATTCATTATTATTGATATTTATTATTATTCCTCTAATTTTTATCATTTATCATTTATTTATCATTATTTTCTATTATCATTATATTACTACCTCCCATCTCCATCATCCTCATAGTCAAAAGGTTTATATCAAGGCTAAACTTATATCAATTATTATATTCTTATTATTACTTTATTTAATCTATTTCCATTATCTTATCTCATATATATTAATTATTATATAATAATATATTATCCCCATTATTATTAATTATATATTATCTATCTTGTATTATCTATTATTACACCATTATTCACCCTCTACTCATCATCATCTACTC
This sequence comes from Trachelipus rathkii, assembly GCA_015478945.1. NCBI lineage: Eukaryota > Metazoa > Arthropoda > Malacostraca > Isopoda > Trachelipodidae > Trachelipus > Trachelipus rathkii. Next base: position 12,144 of record JABUQX010135408.1, read on the forward strand.
TATTATTATTATCATTATCATTAACATTATCTATTACTATTTATCTCAATTATTATTATTATTATATTATCTTATTAAAATAATTTTATTAAGTTTATAAATTATTATATAATCCCTAATCATATTATTACCTTAATCTCTCTTATTATTACTATCTCTATTTTATTGTAGTAGTAAGTTTAGTTAGTATGCTCCACGTAGCTCAGTCAGTACAAGTAGTCAGCTAGTATTCAGTATTAACTCTATTATTAAAGGCAAAAAGCTAGCATGTTTTATAGAGAAACTGCATTTAGGACAATAAATCGACACACGGCTGAATGAATTTTCATAAATTCTCATAGGCAGAAAGTTTTCACTTTATTTATAATTTTAAAGTTTTATTTTCACCACTTGTGGTACTTCTATCGCCACTCACCGCCTAACACACCCTTACACACACACACAACACACACCACACACACCACACACACACATATTATAATATATAGTATTATATAATATTTTATTATATTATATATTGGGTTGTGGTAGGGGGGGGTGGATGAGGTATATAGTAAATAAAGTATAATAATAATAATATATAAATAATATTATAATAATATAATAATAATAATATATAAATAAATAATATTATATAAATATATATATATTTATATAATAATATAATATATATAATATATAGACTTATCCTACAAGATACATGAGCGCATATAAAAGAATATATTCGGCGTTTTTATATAATAATATTTACTTATATAAAATGATAGTAATATTAAATATATATATTATATATATATAGTATATTAATATGATATTTATTATTATTATTATCCTACCTCAATCAACCTATTATATTATACTAGCTAGTAACTACTCAGCCTCCACCTCAACTACCCCCCTACCTACCCCTACTACCTCACCTGACCCCCGTAGGGTATTATGGTTAGGATAGGTGATACGCTGCTAGAGTGGTGGTAAATATTTATTCATCACCAGACTACTCTAGTCCCAACCGTCCATCAAGGAAATTCCACATTATTTTCCTTTCTTTTATCAAATTTTAATCTAGCTGGGAGACCTCTTCTCTTAATATCAAAAAAACACGATTTATAAAGAAATATTACTCAGAATCATAAAACTCCCCTCTTTAATATAAGTTTTTTTCTCGAAAAAAAAAAAAGGAGAGAATATAAAATAAGAAGAAAAAAAAAAAAAAAAAAGGAGAAAGGGACGCAGTGTTTCCTCGTTCTTGTGCGGATAGGAGGGTATGTGTAGGGAGGGGGTCTTAAATTTATAGGTACATTATTTTTTTTAGTACTCAAAAGATAGAATATTGATATCAATTGTTGATTACATATCGAGAGTGTAAAGGGCCAATATTATTGGTCATCTTCTGTCAATTCAAATATTGAATATTAGAATTTTTGAAAATTCTTGAACCTCTGTTGAATACTGAGTGGTTGGCTGGGTCTCTGCTTCTTGAAATTATATGGACATGGTCGAACTTAACCTGTTTCCTATTCATGGTTTAGCCCTTCCATCGAGAATCACAATAACGTTCTGATGTAATAAACTTATTGTAACTTGATCTTTGAACAGTTATAGCAGATAAATTCTATTAATTTTCACTATCAGCTTACCTTTTCATTTAACCTCTTAATCTTTAAAGTTTATTTGTAGTATAGTTGATTTCAAAAATTATGTAAATATGTTATAAACTTATATATCATGAGTCCAGCAGTTTGAATTTCGTGGTTATTTTTATTTCACTCATTTCTCATTTGTAAATATGTGTTTGAGCTTATCGCGGAACATTTCTGCTGTTTACAATATATCAACCCTGGTCCACTACCCCCCCCAAACCGGAGAGAATGACTATAGAATAAACAAAACATTTACCTAATGCAACAAGTCAAATTAATAATAGAAAGTGTGGTCATTGTAAACCGTTATGTTGGCAACTTGAAGAAGCAAAGCTTCTTAAGATCTTGCTGGGGATCGGCAGGAGAGAGGGAATACACTATCACAAGCTGAAAGTGGAGTCTGTCTTACTTGGAAATAAAAAAAGGGGGATAGTAACAGGGGTAAAATGAAAGAAAAGAGAGAAAAAAAAGAGGAAGATGTCCAGAGAGGTGTTGTGTGTTTTGTGGATTTCTGAAAAAAATTATAACATTAGAGACATATAAAAATTTGAATTTATTATATTATTATATCAACTTATTCAAGGTGCTTCACACCTCCTCTTCACACACTCAGTAGTTTTTTATTAACTTGCTTATAACTTATAATGGCAGTATCCTCCTCTTTTTATCTTGAGAGTGATGAGGGGGCGACCTTCCTGTTGTAATAACCATTTATATTACGTTTATTATCCCACTTTTTTCAGTTATACTTTTTTATTGATATAATTTATATGTACTCATTTTTCCTTTTAATGTTTTTTATTGTATGCATTTTTTATTGGTGCTCAGTATTTTTTGAATGGAGGTTCGGTTGAGCGGACTTCACTCATCATCGTTCGTCGTATCCCTGCACGAGGGATCAGCAGAAGGTTTGCCGGCGGTATTATATTCAATTTCTAGTACGTACCGGTTTAGTATTGATATCTTACTATTATGGTTGAAGTTTAAAAATTTATAACTACTACCCTAGTTAGGGGGTAATAGTATATATCTATTATATATATATAACATATGGTCTGTGTATATATGTATTTATTAAATACATAATACATGTCATATGTGAGGTAGGTAATAATAAATAATACATATAATAATTATTGGTAAGTATGAGGTTTATCTATAATTAAAAAATTAAAAATATATAAAGGTTTTTACAAATAATATATATATGGTAGTAGGGGTATAATATTATAGTATATATATTATATATAGCTATTATGAGAGAGAGAGAGAGAGAGACGAGAGAGAGAGAGAGAATTGGGCATAAGTTTTTAAAGTTTTTTACATTATAATATAAAATATATAAATGTGGATATACTATGCCATGAGAGGACGGGTATAATAAAAGTCGAAAGAGATCAGAAGTTACAAATTTTAATTATAATTGGTAAAAAACTTTATCATAGGGGCTTGGCGATTAAGGAAGTTTCGGCAGAGATGGATACAAACAGGAAGATGATTTAGATATATAATAAGAAATCATATATAAAAGGGGAAGTGTAGTAGTGGGTATTATTTTTTTATATTTATATTATATATGGTATGTAATGATATATAATTAATAAATGATATTATATATTGGGTAGGTAGTAATATGTTATTAAATATATATATATTATATTAATATTAACATTAATAAGGGAAATTAAAAGGGAGGGGGTGTGAGGGTAGTGGGTGGTGTGGTGTCGTCCGCTGTGTGTTATGTAGTAATGTAATGTGTGTGGTGTTGGTGGTGTGTGTGTGTGTGTGTGTGTGTGTGTGTGTTTTGTGGGTGTGTAGTGTGTGGTAGGTTTGTGTGTTTGTAATGTATATTGGGGTGGTGAGGAGGTGCAAAAAGTTTGATCAAGTCCAATGTCACCCCCGTGTCGAGCTTCAGTTCCAATGCAAAGGGTCCTCAACCCTCTCATCTTGGAAGCAATGCTCTATTTTTTTGGTGAATCGTAGATTGGTGGTCCACACATTCGCTACCACCCCGTATTTGTTGTTGACGGGCCGCGTAACGACTCTACAACAACACCATCACCCATAAATAACATATAATATATATATATAAACTAAATAGACTTTAGGATATATAATAAAATAAAATAGGGTAAACTATCATAGTGGAGGTGGAGGGGTATTTTGTAGGGGGGTAGGGAGTAGGGATATAATAAATAAAAATAAAAATATAAAAAATAAATAAATATAATAAATTTTAGGAGTGATTGGGATAGTGGAGTAGGTAGTGAGTTATGTAGTAGGTTAGGTGTATATATATTTATTTAATTAGTAGTAATATTTTTTAGTCAAATATATAATAAAGTCTAGTAGTATAGTTGAGTGAGTACTAGGAGTTATTTTTATTATTTTATATATATATATATATATTATAATTATAATTATATATTATATTATATTAGTATATTTTTAGGTATGATATTTTTTATATATATATATATTATATATATTATGGGTTATATAGGCGAACGTGTAGCGTTGGTAGGCGGCCCGCTTGTCCTCTCGCTAGCGAGAGAGAGGAGCGGGTGTGAGCCGGGTCGGAGGATGGAGATTTTTAGACACCAGCAGAGGAGAGACCAGGGATATCGTTATAGAAAGAGGAACAGAGCACTGCAGTTGTGTCTAGGATGTCCGTAAGAGGAAACGCAGCAGTCAGCAAAGAAAATTGTTTCTGTGTGTACAGATCGTAATAAGATGATTGGAAGAAAATGGATTTATTGAACCATTGAGGGGGGAGGGAACATTTATATGAATTTTCAGATTTTTTAGTATCAAAAAAGGAGGGATAGCTGACAAAACAGAAGAGGAAGACGGGGCAAGACACGCCTCAATCAACGGAGGAGTTATTTGAACGGTCTCATAGACCGCTCCTCTGCTCCCCATAGGAGGATATTTTATGTGTTACTTTGTTTGTAATCCGCAACTGGTGTTATTTGTCTATAACTGCGTAGATCCGCCCTTCCTCACGACGATTATATTGCGTGGATGTGTGAATGTGCTTTTATATATAATATTTTGTGTGGGGATGAAGGAGGGAAGAGGAGTATTTGGGAGTTATTTTTTGGTGCTTATGTGGGGGGGGAGGAGTGTGTGGTGTAGGATTGAGTGAGTAGGAGGGTGGGAGTAAGAAGTAGATTGTTTGATTTTTTTTTCCGACTGGTGTTGGGGTAGTATAGTATGGAGATAGATAGGTTTGAATGTGGAGGACGGGATTTTATCTTTTGAGTAATTTTGATTTAGGCGTTGTATAACTTTGACAATTTTCCATTTTGCTAAATGGGCTAGTTTAAAAAATGAGATTTTTTTGTTCCAGTAGTATGATGATGGATGGATGTTGAGGGAAGGGCTAGCCTGTTAGTGTTAGTGGAGGAACTTTAGATGTTTGGTGAGCTGTCCCTCTGAGGTTATTAAGGATTTGATTTATGATGATATTTGTTGGGAGAACATATGCAGAAGATGCATCAATCCGTGCGTTGTTCGTCCCCAATAGTCACAAGCGGAGGGTTAGTGGGCAGTGCAGGCGCTGCTTTGGTGTTGTAGATATTGTGGAGACAAGCAGGTGAATGCATATATTTTAGTGAAGTAGGATATGAACTCATATTTCTAGTTATACTGTTTGTGAAGAGATTCATTCATAGACTGACACAAAGAGATTGTTTCTGAGCTGGGTGTGTTATGCTCAGAGTCTAACTTTCACCTGTGTGTGTCTCTAGTAGAGAAGGAATATGTTTGATTGCTGGATGTGTAATGTTCCATACACCTTGTGTATTCAAATGGGTCAAACCTAAAATGGTGATTTTTTTTAGTGGGATTCTATTATTTGATAGGAATAATGCTGGGTGGATGTTAGATTCTCTTCTGCCTTGGGATGATTAACGTTGAATAATAGTTGATTTTGAGGTGAATGCATCCATTCTGTTCTAAAGTTTCTTTATCTATTGTTTGCAGAGGTTCTTTGCCATAGCTTTTTTCAGTTAGTATATATTTTATTATTTAATTATTTTAGTTAGCTTAAATTTTTTAAGTTAGGAATTTTAGTTTGTTCAATTTTATCTTGCTCTCTCCCTTTGTTTTAGTCTGTTTTTGTATATTGTTTATATATTGTGTGTGTGTGGGGGTGTTTATAGGTTGTGAAAGAATGGCAGAATTATGCATTGGCAATGGCGGGCATTATTCTATACTTTACCACAACATCGGGCTTAATCTAACTTGCCTCGTGGAATATACCTATCTAACTCTTAACTCCTCCTTTATGCTCCTTGTCTGAAAGACTCAAGATGGCTTAAGAATACCTTGACTCCGTTTAATATATCTAATCATAATAATTTATAATTACCTCCGTATGAAGGGATAGGAGTGTGTGCTTTGTAACATTAATACTCCTGTTAACACGTCTCGTGAATACTCGAATCTGCTAGCTTCGATGTTTTGTGTGGCTAATAATCTTTCTTCCTTCTACTTACAATAAACTAGATTTTTACTCTTTCTTTGAATATCTTACTACCTCTCACGAGACTGTTATATCTTCTTCATCCAAATACTGAGGGTCCTCTATTTAGGGGATTTCAAGTACACAACACTGAATGGTTGGGATCTTCTCATACTGATTTAGGTAGGGAGGAGGCCGAGTCATTCAGCATTCTTAACGATCTGGAGCAAACTAATCAAAGAACCTACACACATTCCGTTTTCCGGATCGTCCGCAACTAATCTGAACACAACTTGGCCTATGTTTCAAACCACTAGTCTTCTCTCTATAAGTACACGCTACCTTCGCTCCTATGGTAAATCTGACCTCTTACTACCTCTCACGAGACTGTTATATCTTCTCATCCAATACTGAGGTCCTCTATTTAGGAGGAATTTCAATGTACACAACACTGAATGGTTGGGATCCTCTCATACTGATTTAAGTGGGGAGGAGGCCGAATCATTCCAGCATTCTCAACGATCTGGAGCAACTAACTAAAGAACCTCACACATGTCCGGATCGTCCCAACTAATTCTTGAACACACTTGACCTTGGTTTCACCACTAGTCCTTCTCTTATAAACTACACTACCTTCGCTCCTATTGGTAATCTGACCGACAACTTATATCTCCTCTTAACTTTAATACCTTTCTCTCCAAAATTGCTCCATGCCCTGCCCTATTGCGGTTGTTCCTGGCACTTTGATTGGGGTGATTGGTGGGCCTTGCCGTCGCTTCTAAGCTAACTATAATTTGAATGACACTGTTTGGACTCTGATGACGCTTCGGCTTCTGCTACTAAGGTGGGAGTGTATCGTTGACTGATGAGCAGGTTCATTCCTTCTTTCGACTAAATCTTTTCTCCTCAATAATCCATGGTTCGATCGTGCTTGTTCTCCTGGTCATTCTGGCTAGAGACAGTTCTTATCGGGGGTGGAAATTCTCCTATCAGGCTATCACTCTCGCTAATTTTCATTCAGCAGAAATTGTTGCAGGGATACTCTTCGACGACAAAGCGGGCTTTCATCAAACGAAACGTGCCGCTAACCTCCTTTGTTCTCTTACTGACAATCTTTCTGGCTTCTTGCCAAAACATCTCTAACAACTTTCTGTAAATCTGCCTTTCATCCTCTTATTCGATCTGATGGTTCTGTTGCTTACTCTCCAACTGAAAGGCCAATCTCTTCGGCCTCCTATTTCCTCTAACTCAACCCTGGACGATTCTGGCAATTCTTCCTTATCCACCTTCTATCTCAGGTGGTCCTAGTTTTGCCCTGTGGATTACTTTGATCGGCGTGAATGGTCTCCTGAGATCTAAATGAACGTTTATGGAAGCGGGGGCCCGGATGGCCTCCCTCCCCGAGTTTTGAGAGTGTGCTTCCCAGCTGGCCCCTCCCCTCGTTCAACTAATATTCTCTTGTCTCAATACTAAATTTCCCCTCAGTGTTGGAAGCCGCACATGTCCAACCCTATTCCGAAAAAAGGAAGCCGCTCTGATCCTTTCTAACTATCGCCCTAGCTTTCACTTGTAATTCTATCTAAGATCTTTGAATCCTTTCTAAACCTCACTTCTTAGACCATCTGGATCTCATTCTCTTCTTTCCGAATCGCTATTACGGCTTTCGGCGTTTGAGGTTTACGGGTGATATACTTTCCTATTTTATACCGATTTATGGTTTCCGCCATAGGAACTACGGGAGACTTGCGTGGTGGCGCTTGACATATTATCATAAGCATTTGACGGTATGCCCGCGTCACTCTTTGGTTTTACCTAATGTATAAACTTTCTTTTCAAGTGCTTCAATGACGGCTGTTGGTTGCATTAAAAAGTTCTTTGAAATATTAATTTAGCGCCGGCTTGTAGAATTGGAGCGACTTCTTTCTTTTTCTGTCATAGTGGTGTTCCTCAGGGTAACTGTTCTACCTCTAACTTTATTATTACTTTTCATGATATGAAGTGACTTACTCACTCTGTCACAATCTAAACTCTATTCCGCACTTATATGCGCCTGATTGGGATGTCGATCCTCTTTTCCATTCTGTCAACTCATTTCGAGTCGCTAAACCATCTTTTAACATCCATAATCTAGAATTGCCTCTCAGTCTATAATCTTTCCGATTCTATATCATCAATGGCGTGGATGATCTGGATAGAATTACCGATTGGGGTCGTCTCAACCTTGTGAAGATTCATTCTTTAAAAACTCAACTTCTAAGACAAATCTCCTCCTCTCTTGAGGGGGTAAAATTGTTAAATACAAAGCCTTCTAACTTTCTATCGTCTTTTCGGAGCGGTTTTTCTCTCGTCTCTACTAGTTGACAATATAACATGCCTGTTATGGTGGCCTTGGGACGATAACAAAGGAAAAGCGGGAATATTTTAATGTGTCTTTGGGGGATCCTGCGGGAGTAAATCTGTTACAATCCTGACATCTAGACTAAGTACCTGGGTTTTTGGGGCGATATTTGAGGGGTGGTAGTAAGGTAGAGGATTTAGTTTGGCATCTTGTTCAGCATTATGTCGTCGGTGCCTGCGGGCGAAAGCTAGAACACTTGGGAGGTTCTGTTTAAGACTGGAGTTTTCTTTTCCTTTACCAGTTTATTCTTCCGTTTGTTCCAGCTATACAATGGTCTCTATCCTGTCTCTCTTTTTTATGTAATGAAGGTACTTGTGAGACCTTCTCAATATCTGGGTGGGCCTCTGAGTCGTTCCACTGCCGTCTTTTGGACAGGTCGAGTCAAAGCCAAAGGGCATATAACCTGTTCTGTACTTTCCATTCACTTGACCCTCTATCTTTGCTGCGCGATGTTGGTACTTATCTTTTCTATAGTACGCAGCGGGGCAGGTGTTCGAGGATCATTCGCCGTATCACCACCTTTACGACGCCCTCGTTAGCACAAGAAGGTGCTGTGTCTGCGCACGAGTTTTTGTGTTGATGTAGGTAACTCCAGGGTAGTCGCTGCGGGTGCTTCCTTCTTTCCTGCCACATTGTTCTATGGATGATTCTCTCTTTTTGTGTTTCTGCTGATTTATCTTCCTCATTTAAGCCTGCGTCTGTGCTCATCTGGCTAATTTACGCTAGTGGATGAAATTTTTAGCGTGCAACACTCCCCTCCTGAATAGGGCTCTGCCCGGTGATCTGTGGTAAACAAAGTGGATAAAAAAGCTATATTATAATATGTAAACTCTATTTGATTCTTTCATGCGGCATAAACATCCGTATTAATTTTTATTTAAGGGAGAACTGGGGAGGATGATGGCTAGGTCATCACGCAGTTCTAGAAAAAGATTAAGATGTAGTGAAGAATGGCTCCTGGGGGACATTGCCCACTGTATCTTATAATTTTTGCACTATGAAAATCGGAAGGGTGGTGTCTAGTGAGGAGTGTAGTAAGGATGACAACTGTTAGA
>JABUQX010135409.1:5000-11107 GCA_015478945.1 Trachelipus rathkii
AAAGAGGGTTGATGATTTAGTCAGAGAGTTCCATTGTATAATTTTCATTATCAGGGTTGAATAGAGTGGAAATGTAGATTATCATGAATGAGAGTTGGGTATATTATTTAACTTTGGTGAGTTAAGTAGGAGTGGAGATTAAAAATATCATCCACATATGCGAAGCCATGTGGGTTTTGTAATAACAACAGAGGGTGGTAACTTAAGTAATGAAAATAGTGTTCTAATAGTTCCATAAATTTGTTACTAAGAATTGGGGAGAGGGTGAAGATTAACCATGCTCTTAGAAACCTAGTAATTTATATTAGTTATTTAGTTAGTAATGTTCGTGTATAATAATGGAAAGAAATTTAGTGTTCAATGGTGTGATGATAAAATTTAGTTTATGTTTGAGGGAGTTGAAAGAAGTAATCAAAGGTTGTAGTTAAGTTTTATTATTATACAAGAAGTAAAACTATAAAAAAAATTATAGCAGAAAATTTTCCCCTATAAATAAAGGTAAGCGGGAACTGACGTGAAAAGTGAAGTAACGTCAAAGCTGAAAAAGAGTGCTTGTTAATGTAGAGACCAAATCATTGTGTGTTTTTTTTAATGAAGTAAAGTCTCAGAGTGTTTTAGGCGTGGGCTTTAGGTGATATGTACCCTCATTAATATTTAACTTAACAATGTATTTGACTTGAGTCATCTGCATATAGTATATGAAACCCTCTAGCTAATATTTTGTAATCCCTTCTGAAACTGACAGGGATTGATTTAATTAATTAATCATGTGTGAGGAAAATCCTATACGAAATTGAGGTATATGTCGCGGGGTAGTATTGGGTTATTTAGAAATCAGGAAGATAAGGTTTTGGGTGATTCTTTAATTGTATGATTTTTATTGATTTTAACTTCTATTGATTTGTGTGTATTTTTAGAAGAGTGTTTTTATATTTCGAGTATAATATTTTGTAGCACACATGGGTGTCATTAAATACATCTGGATATTTTTGAGATAATATAATTCTTACATTATATATTATAAAATAACGAACATTACTGTTTTACTTTATTCATGAAATTCTTTGAATTACCAAATTTTATATCTTTCTTAAATTTTAAGTAGAGTTAGATACCGCGTCCGTAGATGAATTTCTTTTACGGTGTTTTTAGAATATAATAATAGTTGCGGTGAGATGATAGTAATTCATCACTCCAGTATTTTTAAGTAAAACTCTTTAAGTATAACAATACATCCAATGTAAAATTGAGTTGAACAAGTGAAGTTTCTTTTCTCCAGGTTTCGAAATTCTAGTACAAAATTGAATGTATGATGGTCATATAATATATTTTCTGTCAGTGAAAAGGAATAAGGCCATATCAACAATGTATAGTGGTCCTCCTTCATCTTTGATTAATAAAAATATCAAAAAACTTTCGCTAAAATGTTTTATCCCTAATTTCAAGTATTCAGCAATCATCGGTACAAATCATTCCCAAATTACAAATCTGGTATTTACTAACCTTACTGAACCAAGCACATAATTTAAAAAATGTAGCTGTCTCTTTAAAGGAAAAAATGATACTTCAGATTCTGTTATCTGAAAAACTTTGTACTATAAAATAATTTGGCTTATATGGACCACAAAATTGCCTCATTTAACTTCGGATAAGTAATTCATTTTACCAACTGATAAACACACACAGGATAAAGAGTAAAATAAATTAGTTAGTCCTAATGGCCTTATTTAATCCTTTATCACTAGTCAGGTAAATAATGACCACAGTCTATAACTATCCAATTTTTAGTACATAAGATTTCGAAACCTGGAGATAAAAAAATAAAACTTCCAAACTGTCATATACATAACCATGAATGTCTTTAAATAGTGATTTTTAACTTTTAAGAGAATGAGGACGATTAACTTCTTACCTATCTGCACATATATTTAACAAAACTACTAACTGAAGAATCTAGCTGACGTCACTTCAACAATCTTACTTACATAATATATATAAGTATAAATAAATAATTTGGTAATTTCAACTAGTATTTTCTTTGAATATAAAGGACTAGAATCTCGTCGTTCATATTCTATATCCAAAGATGATTATTAATTAACAAAATGATACTGATTATTACTTAACGACAAACCTATCTACTTACACTTTACTCCAATAAAATACCTCTCATTCAAAATTTCACAACAACAACTTCAATCACAACTTAAACTCTATCTAGTTTAAATAGATCACCCATAGACCTTCTATCTATGATTCTAAAACTCATAACATAACCTACCGCTAAATAATCCTATCTATTCTATCCAGGTGTTCCTAAAATCACATAAAAATCATAACATTCCTCGTCCAAATATCTCCAAGACATTAATTTCGTTTGCATATAAACTCTCCTCATAATGTCGCTGTCCAGACACACTAAAGAAGCCTAGTACTATGGAAATATTTCATCCTCTTTCACTGCTGCATTAACAAAAATCACTCTGAAATAAAGACTGTTTATTCAAATGTCATACTGAAATTAGACATAGCACAACTAGTTATTTATGTAAATAGATATAGCACAACTAGTTATTTTTGTCCACGCTTAGTTTTCACGCTCATCTCTTTCTTATATACTAATCACTTCATATTTTACAGAAAGTATTCTCTTTATAAATACGAAATAACAACCTACTAACTCATATAGTAATTGACTAATATATATATTATTTTATCCCCTCATCCTCAAAATAAAATTGTTATATTATATTAATATATCTCACTCCTTAGTAAGAAATCAACAATTATAACTTATCCAATTTTAACTAAACACTTATACTTAACATAATATAACATATAATAAATTAACTGGTCTAAAGTCAATCTATAGGGATTCATCTACCCCCTCTCACCCAATTCTTAGGTAGCTAATGGTATAGCATGGTTTGGACTAGATAGTATAGTTAATTTTTATACTTATACCACTCCTTCTAATGTCAACACCTAATACATTTGGCTTACGCTATGTGATGATATTTTTTAACTCCACTCCCTTAACCACAAACCCAATTCTCATTCTTGACTACTACATCAAACTACTATTCACCCTATATATATAAAATTTTACATGGAAACTCTCTGATAATCACACTCACTATATTATTATCCTTTCCTTGATACCCTCCTCTCATGACTCACAACCCTACCCAACCCTATAACCAGTATACTACAACTACTTCAAATCCTTCTTACATCCATTGGTACTCTAACATTCCTACAATTATTTATAAAATCTTAGGTGTTCTATCCTCTCTCTTCCTAAGAGCTTTCATACGCATTAACTGTCTCCTATTCTACTATCTTATCACTTTAAAATGATAATAATATAAATACAATCTCACCTCAAAACGTTTTACAAAAAAAATGTTTACGCGACGATTGAAAACTATGGTAAAATGTTTCACTTTCTCCTTAATAAAATAAAGCAATAAAAATAAAATTTCTAGCAATTTCAAAACCCTGACCAGACGATACTAGTTCTCACCATCTTGAATCCTTCAATATCTCCACATTAAACAAATCCTCAAATACTTATGATTCATTTTACCTCATACTATTAAGTACTAACTTCACTCTATAACCCTAATAACGCTATCTTCTTCTTCAAAAGAATCTTCAAAGCAATCACAAATACTAATTACAAAATACACTATTAAGCAATATATCATTACAAATATTCTACCTCACTAGCCTATATCATACTTATGCCCTCACATTAATATACACATTAAAGTGATGAAAATCAAAATTATTTCATTTATCAGAAAATACTAATTAATCAACACTATATAAAACAACTAGATCAGTGGCTAGCTTACCAAGCTAAAAACACATGAAATAGCGTTACTAAATATAGATATATATCTATGTACTCTTAGTTGCCAAATATGCATAGAATTCATAGTTTACGCATCGATATCTTCTGCCACTATGCGATTCACGTTGCCTCCATATTTTGTATATACCCTTGGACCGATAGAGCAGTTTCCGGACCAATCTTAATTCTTTCTACTTAACAAGTATTCAAATCATCACTCACTATTCTAAGTGTCAAAACCCTTTTCGGCTAGCCCACCATCTGGAAATATGCGTTAGTCCACGATACAGAACTTGTGGATTTGTAAATATTAATCTTTTATCTATTTTGTGTCTCATATATATATGGTTTTTCTGTTATATATTAGTTTATTCGTTTTCATGTTTCACATCACTCTTAACTATTCTTGCCATCCTTCTTTTTGAACACAGGGCCAGCCATTGAAGGGCGATGCACATCGTTATATTATTTACAATAATAATATATTAATCATAATATTAACTTTTAATTTTATAACTTAACTTTGCAGTATCATTTTACAACTGTTAGTATATATACACTTATAAATTCAAAATTTATATATAATTTGATTTGTAATTTAGTCCTTCAAATAAAATTCATGCAAGGATTCTACCCAGAACAATTATTAGCAAGAGTGAAAAGCTTTATCAGAAAATTTTAACATCTTATGAGACTGTTTTGTTATATATAAAATCTATTTCTTTATAAATTATAATTACTAATATATAATAATAATATTTATCTATTTTATTATATATAACGTTATCCTAATCCCTTCACGACTGAAAAAATTATTCGTCTTATTTGATTATCACACTATAAATTATAATATTAAATATATTATTATATATATATACTCTATATATATCATAATATATATTATAATATATATATACTATATAATATATATATTATTATAAATATAAATATAATATATCATATTAAATATATATATAATATTCTATCTATATATATATATATATATATATATAATTCTATTATAATTAATATCTTGTGCTGATAGTTTGAACTAATGTGTGCACATAATGGCGGAAATAGAAATTAGTAATATTTATACATATTTGTAGAAATCGTTAATTTATCTCATTCATATTAGGGTAATACTTTAGTAATACTCAAATCTATCATATACAGTTATTAAGGTAACTTAATTAGCATTAGATTTGATAACATATCTGAGTGTCCTGAATCATCTATCTTATGTTACCTTATATATATATTATATGCTGAAAAAGTTATCTATGTCACGATAAATCTCAATTTCAATAATACTATCGAGAGTAAAATTACATAAAGATAGATATCTTAAGCTGATACCGATGTTGAGTTACAGCAACTTCTCAAACTTGTGAAATGAAGACTAGCATTATCAAAGAACACGTTTCTCTGAGAATGTTTCTGTGCAATCCCTTCTTGGCTTTAGGGATTTTATCTTAGAAGATGATATTCAATTATTTATTCACGAATTGAGATTTGATTCGATATATATATAGTATATCATTTTGAAACCGATAGCTTACAAAGTATTTTATTTGGGCTAACTCCACATATACTGCATTCAAGATAATAGCATAAATATGATTTTCGTCACAATTGTTTATTCCAATTTAGCTATTATTCAAATATCTGGCAATACCCGATGCATATATTATGTTCCAACTCATAGTCACTGTTATACTCATTACAATACAATAAACTCGAATGCTTTACCTACAATAAATATCTCATCTTATTATACAGCCTTTCACGTAATTGTTCTGTCTCACTATACACCGAATGTAGAGAGTAGGACAATGTTGTTTGTGCGTCTACTTTTTCAGTACATATCACAACAAAATTATCTTTTAACAAGGTTGATTTAGGTAGTGGTTATATCTATATATGTCAATTATTTCAACTACCAGTAATTTTCATAAATCTGTTAACAGGTTTTTTTTCTATCACGCACATATTTAATGCAGTGCGCCCCTTGGACATTGTTGGCCCTAATGTACTGTTATTCGTTACCTCTGGTAACTATAATATGGAGATTGTGATTCGTTTATGTACGAGTTCGTACCGTTCAGCATATGGTGAAGTGTTTAGTCATTATGCTATAATCATGTATATCCAATTTACCATTACAATGCTTTAATGGTGTTAATAACTTATGGCTTCGCGTACTACTGTGTTAACTATAGATAGTCGATATATTCTGTTATTATTT
>JABUQX010135410.1:0-14898 GCA_015478945.1 Trachelipus rathkii
TTGCAATAGTCCAATACGTTCGAATACTTCTTCTTATTTTATAATATAGTTTTTAACGGATGGTAGTTTCACTCATCATATTTACTAATTATGTTTTAATTTTTTTATATATATATATTGTTAGCATCACATATCACAGTTCCCACGTTGCACGCATTATCAACTACTTGTAAATAAGATTGAATATTAATAGTACAAATAAATTATAATAATTAGTGAAATCTTTAAATACCACAACTAGCAATTATTATAACGAATAAAATCTCTAAGAAGAAATTAAAATAATAACCAACTTGGAAAATAAATTTATAAGTACACGTATCTTTACACTTAGCAAAATATCCCATTCTTTTTCATATATATATATATATATATATATATATATATATATATATATATATATATATATATAGTTATATATATATATATATATATATATATATATATATATATATATATATATATATATATATATATATATATATATATATACACATATATTTCTATATAATATATATATATATATATTTATATATATAGTATATATAAAAATGTAAAAGAGAAAAAAATATATATATATATATATATATATATATATATATATATATATATATATATATATATATATATATATATATATATATTAAAATACGACTGATAAAAAAAAATTCAAACCTGGAGTTGAAGGGTAAGTGGTTGCTTGAATTTTTGCTGGTGGTCCTTCACCATTACTGTTGGTTGCAGTAATCCTTATTTCATAAGTAGTATTGGGAACTAACTGAGTAGCTATAAATCTGAGAACAGTTTAAAATTTTAAATTATTTTATAACTATTATATAAATTTTATTCTTATGCCAGTAAGTTATCTGTACCATCTATCCTACATCTCATTACTTACCTTCTTTCATTATTGATGCTGATATCCTTTCTCAATTTATGAGATTCATTTATTGTCTGAAGATAAATGGTATATGTTATTAAGACTCCTCCTGGATAGATTGGGGCTTTCCATCTTACTTCGATGCGGGAACAATCTAAAGCCACCGCATGAACACTCTGCAATGTAAATAATTAAATATATACCGCATAAACACAGCTATATATATATATAAATATATATATATATATATATATATATATATATATATATATATATATATATATATATATATATATATATATATATATATATATATATCAGCCTCCCCGAGATTCCCATCAGATTGGAGGTGGGGTGCGCCTAGATGCACCTAAGACGGAATAGTTTAGTAGAAGAACATGACAAATCAAAAGGAAAGCTCTTCCAAACCCTCACCTCATAGCCTTAAGTGCAAGTCCGTTGCAGTCAAAATCCAACTTAGAGCTTCACACACAGCGACGGGCCACCACTGTGGTATCTCGTCAGTATCAGGGGTCATCACCTGGGCCATGCCCACAAAAATGCAATCTCACACCACCAGGCTATTCACCCTTATTATTCCCCATTCTTCTGAATTGAGCTAAATTTATATATTATTCCTTCAGGCATTCTTTACTGACTCAGCCTACTTTTGCTTAGGTCTCCCAACAGCTCGCTTCCCAACTCACTCACCAATATACAACAGCTTAACCAACCGACTAATATCCATCCTTTCCAAATGACCAAACCACTTTTATAGACCCCCATTTATTCTTTCATTTACTTCCTTCTTTACATGAAACTGCTTACTAATAAGTTCATTCTTCATTCCATCAATTCTTCCCAAACCTAACACGTCCTTAAGATTATACATCTATACCTCTTATTATACACCATAGTTTCACTATTATACATTAACACCGGTAACAACATACCCTCGTTCAAAACCCTATCGAACTCAAGACTTAGTTCCACATCCCCTTATTTTCACCAAAGATTTAATTACACCAGCCACCTTCCCACCACTCACAACTTTCCGTCTACACTGCATCATTCTTTCCATTTTCATCCAACATTTAGACTAAATATTTAAACTTAGATATGTATTCCATATATATATATATATATATATATATATATATATATATACATATATATATATATATATATATATAGTAGTATAGTATAAGGCCTTAAATATTATATATATATGGCCTGTATATATATATATATATAGATATATATAGAATATATATATATATATATATATATATATATATATATATATATATATATATATATATATATATATATATATATATATATATATATATATATATATATATATATATATATATATATATACACCCTGCCAAAATTATCAACCAATTCTCTCAAACTTTCTTCAGATTCACCATATAAAAATCATCAAGTCATCTGCGTAAAATAAGCAAGTCACCCTCCACTATCATCCGTTCTGCATCAGTCTAACACCCTCTCCTTCACAGCTACCCCCTTAAGTTCTTTCATCATCCCATCCATATATAAATTAAATGGCTACGGAGGAATAACATTTATTCTTACACACGCCTCTTTATCAACATACATACTTTTGATTCCATTCAGAAGCCAACCACCAACACCATATTCCATTAACACCAGCCATAGAGTTTCCCTATTAATTCTGCCATACGCTTGTTGCAAGTCCATAAAACCTAAATATAGTTTATTCTTTTTCTCTCTCATTTTCTCACTTTTGATTCAATGTAAAAATTTGATATACACATCCTCTACCATTTCTAAATGCACCTTGTCTTGCACTCTTTCAACTAAAATACCAGAATCTATTTTCCCTACAACCCTTAATAAGTTAGTTCCCCATATAATTCTGACCATTATACAAAGGTACTATCACTTGTCTTCTCCAGTCTTCCGAAACTACACCCTTCACAAACGCTTTGTTACACAACTTAAATATTCAGTCATTAACAATCTCACCTACATTCGTGATCATTTCACCAGTAGCTCCATCTACACCAGCTGATTTACCATTCTTCAACTTACTCACCTTACCTAGTATCTCATCCCTACTAATTAAATCATCCCCAAAATAGATACTTCTTACATCATCAAACCCACGCACATTCACTATCACATCTTTATCACTGCCAATATTATGCAGATTTTTATGGGAAAGCGGATGGCTTAGTGGATAAGGCTCCCGGTCACTGTTACTCAGCGACGCGGAGTCCAGGGTTTCGAATCCCGCTGATGGAGAGTAAAATATCCTTTGACTCATTCATTTAAAATGGGCCTTTGAGTATACTCAGCAATTATGGGATGAGAAAATCGGAGAGCTTTATGAACTACGCTTGAAACGTTCTTTTTTTTGGGAACGCGGATGGCTTAGTGGATAAAGCTCTCGGTCATTGTTACTCAGCGACGCGAAGTCCAATGTTCGAATCCCGCTGATGGAGAGTAAAATCTTCTTTGACTCATTCATTTAAAATGAATCCTTCCACATTCTCCTCTCGACCATCTTATCAATCACGAAAGCACAATCTTTATTATACGCTCTATGATGATTTATCTTATTCTCTTTCTTAACCTTTCGTACTTCCTTCCAGATCAACTTCCTATTCCTTTATAGGTCCCATTCACCCTCCCTCCCTCCAAGCTGTTCACTTATCTCCTTTTTTTCCCACATACTCCACCTTTAGCCTTCCCCTTTTCTTCCCAATATATTTCTATACACCATTATTTCGAACCCACATCATTGGCTTTTTATCTTTTGCATCATCACCTCTTCATTCCACCATTCACTACTGAAATTTTTACTTCCTGCTTTAGCACACCCACCTAGTTCACTTCACTTGCACAACTTACAAACGCTTCCTTCATTACTTCTCTTTCACTACTAGCAAACTTTTCCTTCATTTTCTTCCAGATTTATCTAGTTTCGACTTGATCTCATTCAACTGACTTACTTGCAAGTGTTCTTACATAATTTTCCTTATAACCCTGTGCATTTAATCTCCTTCTATTTTTTTCCTTTCCTCTCCTCTCATGCCGAGACTAACTTAATTTTACTTAAAACAACATAATGATCTGATAATTCCATACCCAAACTCCTCACTGATTTAAGATCCATCATATAATTCAACATCTCCTTTTTCACCAATTATATCACTATGTAACACAAAAAATGTTTCTTTTATTTTTTTATTGATTCTTATATATTTTTTGACGCTGAACACAGAAATGACCTTCATTTTTTTCTATCATCGATACTTTGAGAGTAATTGCAATATTTAGGTTTTGGCATTTTTAAGGTTTGTTAATGAGCTTACACTGTAGGTACTTATAACAACTTTTTATTTGAAGGTTTAAATTTACGAGCAGAAACTTAAAAGAGACTTTTTACTTGATAAGATACATTCTAATATTCCCAAAATATATGTCAATGCTTTAATAGGCCAAAAACATGCTTACTTTGCATTTAAAAGTGCTTTGTGGATCATACTTTTCTCTTGTGAGTCGATTTGGTTTCTCTTATCAAAAACCACATATAATCACCCATGATGGCACTATCCCAACGTCCCTGGTGTCGCCTTTCCATTGTCTGAATATCCTGGTGAAATCTTTCGCCATGTTCTTCACTTACATCCCCAAAATTCTCTCGAAAAAAGTCCAAATGTGAGTGTAAATAACGCACCTTTTGACATACGACCCCATTTTTTTATAACAATCAATGAGCATTTTATCAACTGTTTTGTAATTTAGATCTTTACAATTTCCTAAAAATCCCTGAATACGGAATGCACACAAGGCATCATTTCCAATTATGCTCACCTTTCCTTCAATTTCAAGGATATAAGCATATTTAAAAGCATGTATGGGACGGGTGGGTGAAGGTATAGGGTAGTTTTTATTATGAGGAACTGGGTCTGGATGAGAGAATATCTGGGTATGGAAGAGATTGCATTCCTTTACCTTTTCCATATTTTATATCCACCACTTGCAGTGGTGTCCACAGTGTTTCGTTGGCTCTCGCCATATTCTGGGAATAGCCAAAGGCAATGCTTTTCTTGTTCCTCTTAGCCATCCTTCTAGGGTTGTTTTACAATTTCCACATATAATGAGGTGCCCAGTGCTTATCTTAGTCACCAATAGGCATACCAAAGTAGAGCCTGTACGCTATCCAATACTTGGTTCCCTTCCCAATTTTGGTGGAAATGTTGCTTAGAACTAACATAATATCCACACATAACAAAAATGAATCTGCCAACAGCTTACACGGTCTACTTGCAACTTATTAATTTTATTATATTACTAATATTATGAAAATTATGAAACATATTTATGTTTGGTACCTCACCTTCAAGAATATTGCACTAGAATAGTTATAAACAATAGTATATATATATATATATATATATATATATATATATATATATATATATATATATATATATATATATATATATATATATATATATATATATATATATATATATATATAAATCGGTTCTTAAGCATGAAATCCTCATAAAACATTAATGGCAACTGGCTTTTTACACAGCGCCATGCCGGTAACCACCCTACAAAATGAGATGCCAATAATTACTTCATGCCGTCGTAACACAAAAACGGTCGATGATGGTAGAGAAAACTAAAAACATATTTGGAATCTGCATAAAAAACTGAATAAAAAAGAGTAAAATAGAAACAAAAAAAAAAATTTTTTTTGTAACATTGTGAATTAGTATCAATCATACTCTTCGACACCATCCTTTTTTTTCCGACTTTGGTAATATATTTCTTTTCAACTATCCTGTTTCCGGTGGATGTTTGCTCATTCAACCCCCAATCTGTTGGGGGGGGGGCCGTGCATGGAAGGCTGATGATGATGATGATGATTATAATATATATATATATATATATATATATATATATATATATATATATATATATATATATATATATATATATATATATATATATATATATATATATATATATATATATATATATATATATATATATATATATATATATATAATAATAAATTTATATATATAAATATATATATATATATATATATATAAATATATATATATATATATATATATATATATATATATATATATATATATATATATATATATATATATATATATATATATATATCCCAATATTAATATCGAGTAACATTTCACTGCAGGATATGAACATATATGTAGGGAATGAGAAATACCATGTACTCCGTCACACAAATAGGATAGAGGCTACATTGATTAAACTGGCTGAGATACACAGATATAGAAAAATAATGAAATAAATACTAAATGATGAATAAACTATACATTATAATTCTAGCGAAAACCTCGGAGCAAAATTAAGGCCTCCGAAACGGCCGTGTAAGAAAGTATCGAAAAAGAAATTTTCGCGAATTATTTTTCACTTGTTTTCAGGGTTAGGGATTTTTTGGATTTTTTGAGAAAAAAAATCAAAAATTGATTTTTTAGGATTTTTTGGATTTTTTGGATTTTTTCAGATTCGACGTCACATGAAATATAATTTGTAAAACTTTTTTTAAGTTCGATTAGGTATTATTTTTAACCCTAGGCCTATATCTGAGTTCAAAATCTTAAAATAGGGCATATAGTCTATGACACAATGAAACAGCACCACTAAAGAGTGTTATTTGTAGTAATGATAATATATTAAATCAGAAACAAAAGAAACATGTTTGAAACATGATCTTTTGTTGACATTTTTATAGTATAGAAATTTGAAACAGAGTAGCCTTGCTATGATATTATTATTCTAATTTTTTATTTCTATTGAAGTTAAATCACTTAAATATCCAAATAACTTAAAAAATATATATAAAAAAGCAAAAAATCAAAATAAAGCAAAAAATCATGATTTTTTGGAGCAAAAAATGAAAAAATCAGTTGAAAAAATCAATTGATTTTTTCGGTGTCATCCCTGCTTGTTTTCTTTCAGCCAAAAAAAAAAGCTCCAAAAGTTTTAAGATGTCTTTCATATATTATATATGCTTTATTTATATATATATATATATATATATATATATATATATATATATATATATATATATATATATATATATATATATATATATATATATATATATATATATATATATATATATATATATATATATATTACCGAAGGTGGTGTTGAGGTGGACCTGAAGGTAGGGTACTAATCCAAGAACTTTCATCAGAGAAAAATGGAAATTGATTTGGAAATAAAATAATAGCAATTCTGAACTGAAAATATATAATATATATATATATATATATATATATATATATATATATATATATATATATATATATATATATATATGCTATATATATATATATATATATATATATATATATATATATATATATATATACAGAATATATATATATATATATATGTATATATATATATATATATATAATATGTATATATATATATATATATATATATATATATATATAAATATATATATATATATATATATATAATATATATATATATATATATATATATATATAAAAATATATATATATATATAATAATAATATATATATATATAATATAATATATATATATATATAATAATAAATATATATATATATATATATAATATATATATGAATATATTAAAAAATGTATATAATAATAATATATATATATATATATAATTTAAGATATAAATTTGCTATATAATAATGATTAATAAAGTTCTGCATGGGTTCTCGAAACTAAGATAGGTACAAGAAAACTGATAACATATATGGAATCAGCGTATGAAATTGTATGGAAAATGAAAAAAATTTTTTAATTTTTTATTTTTTTGCACCTATCTCCCAAAACTACGTTAGCTACAAGAAAACTAATAACATATTTAGAATCAGCATATGAAATATGTATGAAAAAAAGATTTTTTTTTTTTTTTAACTAAAGAATACCCCAGGGTAAACGGGTAAACTGCAAAGAGTCGGGGTCTCTCGGCCTCCTGGGGAACGACGGGGTACTAATTCCCCCCCTCCGGGGGAGGGTCTCGGAACCCCGCTCTTTGGTATTTGGGTGTCGCGGGGTTCCTCCGCCCTCCCCTACGGGGTATGGAAAACGTCCCCCTCTCTGTCCCCCGTCGGGCCCCCTAAAAAAAATTTATATGCTGATTCCATATATGTTTTTATTATTTTTCTTCTACCTATCGTAGTTTGGAGATATAAAAAAATTAAAAAAAAAAGTAAAGAACTAATTTTTTTCCCTACAAATTTCATACGCTGATTCCCTTATATTATCGGATACTGCTATTGCTATCTTAGTTTCGGGTATATCATACAGTATTAGCTCTCTTTAATTTAACCTATATATATATATATATATATATATATATATATATATATATATATATATATATATATATATATATATATATATATATATATATATATATATATATCTATATATATATATATATATATATATATATATATATATATATATATATATATATATATATATATATATATATATATATATATACATATAGTGATGTATCAAGTCAAGCCTAGGTTTTAGAGCCGAGTTTGAGTGCCAAAATTATGTCGGATCGAGTTAGATTAGAAATCTAAATTAAAATCAAAGTTCTTACAAATCAAATTGAAATTAAATATATAAGAAATTATTATATAGCAATTATTTTGGCATATAATATATTAAACAATCAATAATTTTACTACTACTACTACTACTACTACTACTACTACTACTACTACTACTACTACTACTACTACTACTAATAATAATAATAATAATAATAATAATAATAATAATAATAATAATAATAATAATAATAATAATAATAATAATAATAATAATAAAAATAATAATAATAATAATAATAATAATAATATTTTTTAAATCACAAAAAAAAGTGAATCTAGGTAGTATATTTAAAATACTTTCAACTACAACATTTTTCCTTTCCAAAGAGTGTAAAACACTGAAACAGAAATGAATATATATATATATATATATATATATATATATATATATATATAAATATATATATATATATATATATATATATATATATATATATATATATATATATATATATATATATATATATATATATATATATATATATATATATACAATATATATATAATTTTAAGATATTACTACCGCAGGGGCGAAACCTTTTCCTCAGCCTTTTTCCACAGAGGGACCAGAAAAAAATAAAGGATAAAAGGTGATGGTGGCAAGGGTGTGGAACGCTGATTCAGCTCTGGAAGGGATGCACAACGGCGAGCAAGCCTTCTAAGACTTTACCCAGTTTCACACATAATTCGTGTGAAGAAATGGCCCCCATTGTGCTGGTAGAGCGCCGCAACGGTGGTGGAATGCGAACAGCTAAATCGCTCGAGCACCTGTCGTTGTAGTACTACCAATTGAAAAGAAATAGAACGCCAACGTAGCTCGGCAGAGACAGAAGATGAGGCAAGATTAGAAAGTAAAAAAATACCATGATAACGTTTGGCCTGGGCATCCAAAGAGATGCAGAAACTGAGATCAGCACCTAATCTCATACAAGGGCGATAAAGACATTTCTGTAGTCAGATAACTGTGGGGAAAGAAAACAGAACCCCAACTTCTTTGATGCGACCTTAGCAATCGCTGTTGTGATACAAGGATTCCAAGATAATATCTTGTTTATGTATAAACCAAAGATGTTAATGTTGTTTACAGACACTTTGGAAGAGCGGTCAGAAGGAGATATAAGAATTGACATTGTTTTTAAGGAAGGATATATAGAAGAAAGGTGAATTTTTAAAAGTCAAATTTCACAATGTTGATGCAACACCTGGGTCCCATCCCGATTGTGCAAAATAAGTCGGATGGTTGAAGACGGCTAACTCGATGCAAAGTTATCGGCATAAGAATGAACAGAGATAAAAGTACAGCTGAGGAGGTCGTTAATGAAGAAAGAAGTATATATATATATATATATATATATATATATATATATATATATATATATATATTTATATATATCACTGCTATATATATATATATATGTATATATATATATAACAATAACAACCAACTTAACTTAATATATATATAGCTTTGATGGATTTGTTACTAGTTACACTCATTTTGAAATAAAACTTTTCATAAATTATGAAATATTTATTACTAAGGACGTTTCGGGTGGCTCACTGCCCATCATCAGTACTTTGTAAAAAAATACATTAGATGTTTGGTCGAACCAACTAAAGCTGTCCAATGTTCATATTAGAATTTATTCCTCTTTTATCATTTACAATTGCTGAATAAAGACCTCCAGATGTAGGAGTGGAAAACTTGGTTTCAGCTTATTTTAATCTTAGCCTATCGTTTCATAGTCTTTGCTACATTGTTTTACTCTATTACGTTGTTAATGTTTAATTACATAAGGTTTAGTTTGCAGATGTATGAATATAGGGGTTTCTTTGCTTACTATATATATTATGAATATAGGGGTTTCTTTTGCTTACTATATATATATATATATATATATATATATATATATATATATATATATATATATATACCTATAAATAATATATATATATATATATATATATATATATATATATATATATATATATATATATATATATATATATATATATATCAACTGTCCATTGCTTCCACTAGTATTTCTAGGGTATAAATAGAAGTAATGGCGGGACCTAAACCCAGCAACCAATAAAGACAGAAACTGTGGTACTAATTGTACTAATGGAGGAAGAGGATTAAGAGATATAAATAAATAAATTTGAAAAACGAAGAGGGGAAAAGAAGAAGATTTAAAGATTTATGTATGCGACAGAGTATATATATATATATATATATAAATATATATATATATATATATATATATATATATATATATATATATATATATATATATATATATATATATATATATATATATATATATATATATAAACAACACTAATTGAATATATAAATCATTCTCATCATATAAAAAATTCTCTGAATCTTAATTAAGATACCTGGTACTTCGTATAAGGTTTCAAATTTGTGATGATTTTTGTTCTGTATTAAGAGGAAAGAGTTTGAGGTTCGTAGTATTCCCATTCACTTAATTTCATTCCTTTCGCGATACTGAATCAAATATCAGATTTCTGAACTCTTTTCACATTTTCTCCCATCGCAATCCAACACTTGAAGAGTCAATAGTTCCACTTATGAGTTGAGGAGCAACAAATTTACCGATATCATCTTTTTATATATATATATACTATATATATATATATATATATATATATATATATATATATATATATACTCTTTATATATATATATATACTCTATATACTATATATATATATATATTTGTTTGAGTATATGTACAGGACCGGCCACGACCAACCAATAAGCGGTCACCATGGGATGGAAATCAAAATCTATGGGTAGGTCGTGGCGTAAAGTTTTTAAGAAATGTCCAAAAGGAATATTTAGATATCATACAGACTGAATGTTCAGTCATCTTAGTAATTATCAATATATGTCAAATATGTCAAAAAAGCAATTCTTTTTTTTTATATATGTCAGAAAAAATAAATTAGATATTATACAGAGTATTCAATTTTTGGAGGTATAAATAAATTAAGCTACTATTGAAGTAGGACGATTCAGACAAGACATGGGATATCCTTTTGGAAGGTCTTATGAACCATAATGTAAGTAAATGGCAAAGGCAAATGGAGTTCAGTTGAGGACAATCGCTGAAGATGTGGGGAACAGACTGAGGGGTGTGCCGACGGCAAAACTTGCAGGTGGGAGGAGGATCCCGTGACGTATAGTGACTATGCGTAATATTATTATGGCCAATACGAAGGCTTGAGGGGATCACTCCTGCAAGCGATTTCATCTGTGAGAGGATGATCATACAGCAATGTTCGGCTTTGTATTTCTAAGTTTCGCCCCTCGCTGATCACTCGTCCAGCACTCCTGCTATTTAGTTAGACCAGAAGCCTTGCCGGAGAGTAGTATAATAACCAGCTGATGGACGCCCTGAATTATAAGTTATCCATCTGTGCATACTGCACCTTAGATCTATATATTCGCCATAGTTTCACTCTATACATCAATACCAGTAACAATATACCCTCACGCAAAACTCCAACGCATTCAAGACTTATATAGTTCCCTTGCATTCACCAAAGGTTTAAATGCACCAGCCACCTTCCTACCACTTGCAACTTTAATACAACATTCAGTCTCATTCTTTGCTTTTCATCCAACATATAGGCGTAGCCTAAATATTTAAACTCAGATACTTGTTTCAGTTGAAGAGTCAAATTTTTTACAGACCTTTCTATTTAGTATAGATTAGAAAAAGTTGTAAATAACTGCGGTTAAAGCGTTTCGAAGATTGTTTGAAGGTTTGGAAGGATTTCTCCTTTTGGGCATGGGTCAAATGACTGCACGCTCCCAACAGGATGAAAAGGTCAAAATTAATGGTAAGAGATGAAGCAGTTTACCACTCATGCAATCTAGGAATCCTTTTGAAAACAAGATAGTGATTGTGTCATGCAGGATCACACGCCTTTTTAAAATTGTTCAGAGAGTACAAAATTGTTTTCTGTAAACATAAGTGCAAGGAACAAGAATAAGAATTATAAGTAAAGTTAAAGAACAGTTACGGAAAGAAGAGGAGCCCATTCTGGACTCTCCGTCAGCGATTTTGATTTAAAATATATAAAATATATGTATATATTTATGTGGTAAATACAGTACTATTAGATAGGAATTATATTTGATAAAAATTCATTACGTACAAGCAAAGCTGGTGATTCAACTTTCTGAGCAACTATCTTCTATAACAAAGAATATTATAACTTTTAAAACTTCTGATTGATATTAAAGTAATTGAATTAATTTTTGGGCATTATTTTATAAAAGGGGACCTTCCAAAAGCAGTTATTTTTCGTTCAAGAAGACTTTTTAAAGAAAACTATTTTAAAGAATAACTATATTAAAAAAATTTCCCGTTAAAAATTCACGAAATTTTTTTTTTTTTTTATTGTTATTATGTTTAGAGAGGGAGGATGGGGATTGAGGGTGTGTTTTCTAACCTTTGCATAAAAAAAACCAAATTAATCATATAATTAATCATAATAATAATAATAATAATATATAATAATAATAAGTAGTAATAATAATAATAATAATAATATATTAATAATTATAATAATAATAATAATATAATAATAATAATAATAATAATAAATAATAATAATCAATAATAATAATGAATAATAATAATAATAATATATAATATAACAAAGTAATATCAGCAAAGATTTAACGAATAGTCTCAATAATACACTAATAATAATATTAAAAATAATAATATAATAATATAATAATAATAATAATAATAATAATAATAATAATAATAATAATAATAATAATAATAATAATAATAATAATAATAATAATAAAAATAATAATAATAATAATAATAATCTTTAATTTTCATTGTTTTAATATTTTTCGTTAAAATACTCTGAGTGCATCAATGAGAGAATAAATGTACGACCAAATCAAAACGATCTCCAAAGTGAGAACGAATGCAAGCAAGAAAACGATCAACCCAAGCACATGGTTGGGAGTTAAAAACACTTACCAAAGTGCGAATAGTTCGTGAAATCTAAGCGGCTGCGGGGTCAGCATGAGTAGTTACGCGAACAATTTTTTTTTTTTTTATTGTTTGTTAAGTTTGCTTAAAGGTGAGAACACATCGATCAATGCGAAAGCGAACGAAAACCAGAATGTGATCAACAAAACGTATGGTATTTTGTGGCGAATGAAAAGCACCTGATGAGCGAGCTTTTGCGTGTTGTAGAGAAGATATTCAATGGTATTTTGGTTGAAAGTGCGCGTCGAGTGACTGAGAGGTTGATTGTTGAAGAACAAGGTGCATTTAGAATAGGTACAGGATGAATATATTAAATTTTTATATTGAAGAAAATGAGTGAGAAAATGAGGGAAATGAAGATGAAACTTTAGTTTTTTTTCTCACTTGCAGAAGCGTATGACAGGATTAATGAGGAAGTCCCGCGGCAGATGTTAATGATATATAATGTTGGTGATAGACATCTTAATGGAATTAAAAGTATCTATGTGGAAAGTGAAACGTGTGTAAGAATAAATGAAATGGAGAGTGAATGGTTTAATATTAGTAGTGGAGTATATATGTATATATTAATAGATGACTGCGACATGGTTGTGTTATGTCTCCAATCTCCATGATTGTTTAATTTATATATGGATGGGGTGATGAAAGAATTTAAGGTAGGAGTGGCATGGGAGGGTGTTATACACTGATGGAGAATCGTAGAAAGTGGAGGGTTTATTTTTTATTGTACGCAGATGACTTGGTTTTGTGAAGTGAATCTGAAAAAAGTTTGATAAAACTGGTAGAGGGTTTTGACAAGGTGTGTAAAAGGAAGGGTTTGAAAGTAAATGTATAGATAAGATCAAGGTGATGGTGGTAAGTGAGGAGAATCCTCAGAGTGAAATCATGCTGGATGGTAAGAAACTGGAATAAGAATCTGAGTTTAAATATTTATACTATAAAACGAATGAAAATGGAACTCGTGATGGTGAGTGTAATAGGAAAGTTGTGGGTGGTAGGAAGGTGGCCGGTGCAATTAAATTTTTGGTGAATGGTAGGGGACTAAGTCTTAAGTGAGCTAGAGTTCTGCATTAGGGGTATGTTGTTACCAATGTAATGTATAGTAATGAACCTATGGTGTGGAATAAGAAGTATAGATCTAAGATGCACTCTGCCCAGATGGATAATCTTATGGGCGTGTTAGGCGTGAGATGAATTGATAAAGCGGGGAATGTAAGCATTAGTGAAATATGTGATATGAAAGACA
>JABUQX010135411.1:0-2500 GCA_015478945.1 Trachelipus rathkii
ATTTACACTATAATAAGAGTGAGTTATATAAATTCTAAACATAAATATAAAAAAAATTAATATTTATTTAATGGTCACTCCATTATACTTACCTGTTGATTATATTAGTAATATATGAATTGTACAATAATAATATTAAAGATAATAGTAATAGAATTATAATGCATTATTATTTATTTATTGGTCTTTACTTAGATTGAATTTTCTAATATTAATATAATTGAGTGCCAAATTTTTATATTTATTTTTCCGTAGATTTATTTTACACTAATACATAATATTTAACGCAAATGTTATATATTAATCAATATATCACTATATTTCGGAATAAGGAAATTAAGATATATATAATTGTTAAAATATATTATTTTATTTGATTAAATTTTAATTTAATTTTATTTAAAGATAAATAATCTTCAAAAATTATAATATTTTTACCGAAATTCGTCTTATTATTATCATAAAAATATATAGACTTTAAATAGTTTGAATTATAATATATATAAATTAATACTATATATTATATATTATATGTATATATATATATATATATATTAATATATAAATATATTATATATTAATATAATATATATAAATAAATATCATATATAATATAGTATATATATATAGGTATATTATATATATATACGTATATTATTATATATTAATTATATATATATATATATATTAATATATATATATATTATATATATATATATATATATATAATATATAATATATTATATATATTTAATAGTATATATATAATATAATATATACTTCATTTAGAAGAGGAATATGAGCCACTTGGATTTTTTTTAGTGGTTGTAGCTTCAACATGGTTCACTACTTCATTTTATTACTTAAATGTAAACAAATTTAAGGTATATATATAAACATATTGTTAAATATATAGACACTTTTGTTATTTATATAATAATGATATATAAAATTTTTATATATAAAAGGAAATAGTCTAATTTATCTTCGTCTCACGACTCAACGCGAGACCGTCTTTCAGAGCTTAAGAGATAACTCATGGGATTCTTTCTGTAATTACTTCATACTCAAGTGTCGATAGTGTGGTTTCAGTTGGTCTGCTATTTTTCTCATTCAATTGAGTGTTGTTGAAATAGTTTTGATATTGTTATCTAGAATATTGTAATTTATGTATAAATACATGTAGTACTGATCTATTTAAACTTCATACACGGGAATGACTCTATTAATTGTTAGTTGTTTCTATTAATGTATATGATAAGGAGTCCAGATATAAGTATGGACGTGCGTGCAATCGTCGTGTCGCAAGTTGAGTGATATCGTTTTTATTCTAGTTATCATCCTTATATATGTAAATGGAGTAGGACTCCTGATGGAGATGATGGACAACTTTGTGTTACGTCCCTTTAATATTGACTAGTTTATACACACAAAGCACTGAATAGTCACTCGATATTTCGATTGTAATAAATCACGATTCTGCTCGCAGGTCATCTGTATTGTTGATTTTCTTCTTTTCAATCTATGGGTTCACCTTACTATGTTTTATTGGCAAGGTATTTGCCAGGATGTGTATTTTAGGCAGTGACGCTAGCTGTTGGGGGAGATTTTCTTTTTCGTTTTGGCGGGTGTTGATAACATGTGTTTTTTAAGGTGATTGTTCTTTGAGAAACGAGGGAGAGAGTTTTTTTGGTATATTTGTTTTAAACGAATATAATGGTAATTTGAGGAATTGGTAAAAGGAGGTGTTGCTATTTTTTGGGTGGGAAAAGGTGCTATAGTACTCTTTTTTGCTTTGTTAATGCTTTTTTTGTGAATGAAAAACTCAGGATAGTAAAGTTATTTGGAAATAATGTGTACATATTTAGTTTCTTGTGCTAGAAGAGGGGGAAGGCATATACGAAAGCACGGAGAAATAGAGATGACAGAACAGCTACTTTTTTGAGTTTGGGGAATGATTAGATAGCCAATTGTATATAGTTGGTGTGAATGTGGTTTTCTCGTATATATAGTAAATTGCAAGTGATTGTTATTCCATGTGATTAAGGTATCGAGGAAGGGGATAGAGTTGTTGGAAGGCATTTCTATCGTATACTGAACTGAAGGATGAATAGAGTTAATATAGTTTAGGACATCATTAGGTTGGTGTTGTGAGGGAGGGAGACAAAAATGTCATCTACATATCTAATCCATAAACTATTGTTTAATAAAGGGTGGGGTAAAATATGATAAAATTCTGTTAGTAGTTCATATATATGTTACTGAGTATGGGAGACATTGGGGATCCCATACTCAGTCAGGCCGAAAGTTTGTTTGTAACATTTGCCATTAAAATGAAGAAGTTATGTTGTAATGAGAGATTAATGAGCTGTTTTAATATATGAAACGCTATCTCTCTAAAGTAAATATATCACTACGACAAAGTAGTTCTTAAATATATATATATATATATATATATATTATATTTATTAACATATATATAAAAAAAGTATATATATTA
>JABUQX010135411.1:12500-20183 GCA_015478945.1 Trachelipus rathkii
ACCGCACCACACCGCACCACACCTGGTGCGTCGGCCAACCCTACTTCAGAGGAAGGAACTTGAGATGCATCATCTTTGTCTATATACGTTAGTGATAATTGGGAACGTACAAGTAAGGATGTTTTGTTATCAATATTTGACTTTCTTTAAAAAAAACTCACATTCTTTTTTGAATCTGTAACACGAGCGATTTGCTATAAGTTTATTTATGACTTCAACTTCATTTTTTTTTTCCTTTACTTTTCTTCATTTTTCTTCATTTTTCTATTATGTGCTGTATTGTAGTCTCCAATATTGGTAAAGCAACTGCTCTTAATCATAATGAAAATGTGATACTTATTTTAAAAGAATTTCGAGCAAAACATCGATGAAATATTTTCAATATTTTCAGAAGTTGCATCAGAACTTCTGTTAATGAAGAAGTGAGAATGCCGCTTGTCAGAAGCAATATAAAATGAAAAGGCATAAAAGCAATTGCAATTATGTTTCGTACTTATGCAAGATTTGCGTAAGCAAAATTTTGACATAAGTACGAACAAAATTGTATAAAAGGTTTTCCCCCTGCCTTGCTGAGCACTTCTCTCCCATATTCTCTCCCACTCTCTTCTCATACTCAGTCGGACTCAGTACCAACTTGCTTCTCCTAAGACGAAAAAATCCAAATCAGAAAACCCAACTTTCAAGCAAGGGAGATAAACACAGGAAAAGTCAGTGACTACTCATCGAAACTTCAGAAGATAAGGGAGAGAATCTCAATAAAGGGGAGACTGTTGTTATTTATATTTTATTGAATAAATCATCATTTGTTTTATGATTTTTAAATCATCACCCAATTGATATAGAGGCCTATACCAAAGAAGCAAAAACTCAACATCAAAGAACTTTTTAAAAGGGCCCCTATTGACCCATACTTACCAATCTTAGTAAAAGTCATTCCATCAATATATATATATATATATATATAAATTTAACGAATTTTATATATATATATATATATATATATATATATATAACTATATATATTTTATACTATACTATATATTGCATTGATGTATATTAAAAATTTAACGAATTTTGTAAATGAATTTGATCTATAAAGTCGCATTTGGATTGATTTTAACATCTATCTCACTCACAACGTGCACTCAAGAAGGATATTTCTCTATTCTCACAAAAACACATAACATACTTTCTCAATTCTGCAGGAGAGGAAAAACTAAGGGAATTGATTTTAATAAATGTTCATCAAAGCCATGTAATATAAATGGAGGGAAATTATCAATCATTTTCTTGTTAAGAGATCAAAGTGAAGAATTTTTTATATAAATAAAATGATTTTATTTTCATTTGAAATTATTTTGCTTGAAGTATTTAGATTATTTTTATTTCCTTTTATTTACAAAGTAAGGATTTACTGTATATATATATATATATATATATATATATATATATATATATATATATATATATATATATATATATATATATCTCTATGTATCTGTCATTCTTACTCTTTACTGCTATATATATATATATATATATATATACTCTTTGCTATATATATATCTATATATATATATATATATATATATATATATATATGGTGGTAAAGTTACCCGCATGATATCTCGAAAACTAAGATGGAGTACAAGAAAACTGATAACATATATGGAATCAGCGTATGAAATTGTATGAAATGAAAAAAATTATATTTTTATTTTTTTATATCTCAAGAGCGATAGGTACAAAACTAATAACATATTTAGAATCAGGGTATGAAATATGTATGAAAAATATTATTTTTTTACTAAAGAATACCCCAGGGTAAACCATAAAGATGCAAAGAGTCGGGGTCTCGACCTCCTGGGGGACGACGGGGTAGGACTATTTTTCCCCTCCGGGGAGGGTCTCGGAACCCCACTCTTTGGTATTTGGGTGTCGCAGGGTTCCTCCGCCCCTCCAGGGGGGACTTCATCCCCCTCTGTCCCACCGTCGGCTCGAGCTCCCAAAAATTTATACGCTGATTTCATATATGTTATTAGTTTTTCTTCTACCTATCGTAGTTTTGGGTATAAAAAAAAATAAAAAAAAGTAAATTTTTTCATTTTCCATACAAATTTCATTCGCTGATTCCATATGTAATCAGTTTTTCTTTATCTTAATTTCCGGAGATATCATGCGGGTAACTTCTTTATTTTGGCCTATATATATATATATATATATATATACTCTTATATATATATATATATATATATACTATACTCTTTATACTCTCACTCTATATATATACTTATATATATATATATATATATATATATATATATATATATATATATATATATATATATATATATATATATATATATGTGTGTGTATGTGTGTGTGTGTGTGTCTAGTGTGTGTGTGTGCGAACATTAGTTTGATTCAACGCCAAAGACGATATCAAGTGCCCAAATATTTTTTAAAAAATCTGTGCTTATCTCAAACTATTATTAAAAGTTATACTAGAACCTCTTTGTAAGCGAGGGAAATTCGTGAGAAAAGTCACGTCTGGACTCCAAAACCTACAAGTCCATAAATGGAAACCCTGATTTTTAGCACTGGCGGAGGGAGAAAATATCTTCAGTAAAAGCCAGGCAGAAAGGAATTTGTGTTTCGAAGAAATGTTGGGGGGGGGGTGGGGGGTATCATGCGATACTAGGGAGTGAGTCAAGGGGGAATGCCCCCCATAAAGAAATTTTAGTCAATGAAAATTTTTAAAATTCGAACTAGTTTTAGTATTTATTTTTAAATATTTAAATATTTTTACTAGATCGTTAGGAAATATTTTTAGTGGTAAAATATGAATGCATGGCCATGAAATGAATTTATAGCACACGTACCTCCGACCAGTGAGTGCTAGAAAAATAATAAAAATATTGCTTCAATATATATATATATATATATATATATATATATATATATATATATATATATATATATAAATATATATATATATATATATATATATATATATATATATATATATATATATATATATATATATATTTTCTGATGTATAAATATAAATATATATATATATATATATATATATATATATATATATATATATATATGACCTTATATTATATATAAGTTTCATGGTGCACATAAATAAGTGTTTTTTTTTTACATTTTTCTTTCATATATTACTATACTATGTAATACTAGCATTAATTAAGATGTGAAAGAAAAAAATACGAAATATGGAAATATTAAAAATTTAATAATAAAGCAAGCAAAAGCACGTTCATTGAAATAAAACGGGATTTGGTGATGAGGAATTTAAGGTAGCAAAAATAAAGTTTGTGGGTAAAATACGTTCCGTGTGTTTTTTTTTTTTCATATATAGATTTTGTCTGTGTATACATAACAAATCATATCATAACCAGAACTTAGAGGGCAGTAAACCGTAACCTAACCTATATGGATCGACAATGCGAGTAAAACTCAACATAACCTTATATGAGATCGAAGGATGCGGTAAAAATATTTCGACCTAACTTATGGATATACTTCATACGTAATAGATTTTCTCTTGTTTTCGGGTAAGTTTTTCCACAGAAAATATCCCGAGACGTCGCTGTGTTCCGGGCGCGCAGGTACGATGCGTATAAAAGTACGATATTATTAAATAATTAATTTTTTGAAATTAAAATTTTTGATCCTGTTTATTCCACTGAAATTTATTGTTAGTATCATATACTAACAATATATATGGAAAAAAACAAGAAACGTATTTATCTGCCGTGAAACTATAAGGGCCTAAATATTAGTGATGGGACGATTAATCGTCTGTCGTGTAAATCGATAACATCCGGCATATTTTTCAAAATCGTCATCACGTCATCGTCATCGGCAAATTTCGCCGATTATTTGCCATTAATTGAACAAATATTAAGAATTTTGAATAATATTAAAACTCAAAAATAATAATAATAATAATAATAATAATAATAATAATAATAATAATAATAATAATATTATAATAATAATAATAATAATAATAATAATAATAATAATAATAATAATATAATTATAATAATAATAATAATAATAATAATAATAATAATAATAATAATAATAATAATAATAATTTTTCTTTCTATCTATATCAGTTCCTTTATTTATATATTATATATTTGATTATATCAATTTACTCTTTCTATATATTTATATCTCATTCATATATAGACTAAAAGTATATTTCTCTCTCTTTCATATAGATATATACTATATATATATATATATATATATATATATATATCTTATTATACTATTATGTATATGATTAGTTTGTTTTCATTGGTTGCACTTTGTACGCCAGAGTTCCGCGCATAAATATCTCGGAAGACGCATCGCCTTGCGCCACACTCATCACCTCATTTGGGCGCATCTTCACGATCTATAACCACTGTCTTAACATTGGGAGAAAGTGCGCATAATGCCACATCTGCGTGTCGTAGAAGGCGAGTAGGGACGGTAGTAGTTGGGTTGGCTGCCTACTACCACTTATCTTTTGCCAGGAATACTAATGCATGCCTGGGAGAAGGTCGTGATCGCAGTAAGCGCCCTTCTATCATTCGGCGATGTATGAATCATATCTGTATATGAAATGTCAGAGGAATAAATGTTGAGGAGATGAGGAGAGAGAGGAGTGATGGATGTATTTAGAGAGGAGCAATTTGATTTGCTCACTGTGGCTGAAACAAAGATGAAGAAACGGTGAAGCTGAGTGGTGTGGTGTGAAATGTGTTTGTGTTGCTGTGGAAAGAATGAGAGGGGGACAGAAGGATTTGCAATTCTGATGAGTGAGTTGTGGTAGAGCTATATGGTAGATTTTTGTGTGTGTGAGTACTAGAAGTCTAAGGTTAAATTTAAGTTTGAAATGGTCAAAGTTTGTGTGGTTAAACATATGA
The DNA here is from genome assembly GCA_015478945.1 of Trachelipus rathkii. NCBI lineage: Eukaryota > Metazoa > Arthropoda > Malacostraca > Isopoda > Trachelipodidae > Trachelipus > Trachelipus rathkii. Next base: position 17,459 of record JABUQX010135411.1, read on the forward strand.
TTACCATCTGAGGGTGTGTTGAAAATTTTCTGGGATAATCTGAATGATGATGTTTTGGATGGGGGGGAATAGAAAGGAGATTCAGTTCATTGCCACATATCTGCCCATTCAGGGATTTTTTACAGTTATCACAACCACTCACGGGCAGAGCCTATTCAAGGAGGGGGTGTGGTACTCTCTCAAAAGTTCACCCCTCTAGCGCAAATTACGCATATGAGAACATAACCAGGCTCTGAAGTGAGGAATTAGATTCAGTAGGAAATACAAAAGATGGAAGAGAATTCCACAACAACAGGGAGTGGAAAAAGAAACCACCACAATGAACCAGAGTTACCAATGTCAACACACAATACTCGTGCGCAGATACAGCACCTTTTGTGCTACGGAGGCGTCGTAAAGGTGGTGGTACGCGAGTGATAAGTTCCCTCGAGCAGTTGCTGCTGCGGTACCTATAGGATATAGGGCAACGCACCAACATCGACTCGCAAAGATAGGGGGTCAAGTGAACTGGAAAGTAAAAGAACAGATTATCAGTATTTTTGCTTTAGACTCGACCCTGTCAAAAGCCGGGTGAAACCAGGCTCCCAGATACTGAAACCTTGTGCTCGCCATGGGCGGATGAGACCTGTGTATAGCGGAGCAACTGAGAAAGGAGGAGGAAAGTCTCACAGTTTAAACAGAACTTCCAGTTCTTCGATGAGGCCACCTAGCAACCGTTGTGATGTGGGGTTTCCAAGATATTTTTGTTCATGTTAAAGGAAAGGATGTTTACACTGTCAACAGGAGAGACGACAGAACCGTCGAAAGAGACAGAAAAGAAGTTAGAAGGTATTTTTGGAGAAGGAGATTTTAAGAAGTTGGGTTTTTAAAGAATTGAATTTCACAAAGTTATTTCTATCCATCAGCGAGAATAAAATCGGAAAAGATTAAGACGAGGCAATTCTAGAAGTAAAAAGTGGGAGTAGAATTGATGAGTTAAAGAATGAAGGGTCGAGTCATCGGACCGTTGGATATTAGAGTTAGAGGTGCCAGGTGAGAAGATCGGCTAATGAAAATGGGAATAAAAGTAGGAGGTGAACCCTGAGGAGCACCACTATTGACAGAAAAGAAGAAGAAGTCGCCCCATCAACAACAGCCGATATTGAGCGATTTGAAAAAGCTAGTTATAAGTAAGCAAAGAGAAGGAGGAAACCCAAAGGGAGGAGCTTGGAGAGCAGTGACGCGTGCCATACGGTCAATGCTGGATATGTCAAAAGCACTCACCCAAGTCTCGGCGAGTTTCTAGAGCGAAAAATATAAATTGGTTAGATAGGAATGTATATCGCCAGTAGACTTCGTGCAACGAAAGCCGTACTGGAAGTGAATGGGATTCCAGATGATCTAAGAAGTGAGTTGAGAAGGATTTCAAAGATCTTAGGATAGAATACAAGTGAGGGCTACAGGGCGATAGTTAGAAGGATCCGAGCAGCTTCCTTATTTCGGAATAGGTTGAACATGGGAAGCTTCAGCACTGAGGGAGGGGAAGGTGCAGGTATTGAGACATAGAGAGAATAGTTGAATTTAGCGAGGGGCTGAAGAGATTAGCCTTTTCAGTTGGGGAATTAACAACAGTGATCAGATCGAACAAGAGGAGGAAAGGCAGATTTACAGAAGTTGCTAGAGATGTGAAGATTTGTCGGTAGGAGAACCAAGGAGGTTGGCGCACTTTCCTTTGATGAAAACCAGCTTTGCTCGTCGAAGAGTATCCTGCAACATTTAGCTGAATGAAAATTAGCGAGGGTGGTGAGAGGAGAACGAGAATTTTTCCACACCACGACAGGCACTGTCTCTAGCCTGAATGGCCAGCACGATCGAACCATGTGGATTATGAGGAAGAAAGATTTAGTTTAGAAGGAATGAATGAGGAAAAGAAAGATTTAGTCGAAGAGGAATGAACCTGCTCATCCCATCAACGATTACAGCTCCCTCCTTATCTTTTAAATCTTTTATACATCCATCATTATTCCTTATTGAGGTAGTCAATTTGCTATCATCTTGCAAACTTGGAAACCTTACATTTAAGTCAATGGTCTAATATTTAATACATACATGAGGAACTGCCACTTGACAAAAATCGTTACAGACAAAAACTATCTTTCCCTCACTTCCCTTTAGTAATACTGTTTGAGTGATTAACTATTATTATGTATTATTATTATTATTGTGTATTAATAACATTATTATTATTATTATTATTATTATTATTGTGTGCTAATAATGTGTATTATTATTATTATTATTATTATTATTATTGAGACTTAAGAAATCAAAAAATTTTGATCGTTAAAATAATTTCGGGAGGTTGAACCCTCTGACCCCTGTCTACAGCCCTTTATATATATATATATATATATATATATATATATATATATATATATATAACTTAAATATATATATATATATATATATATATATATATATATATATATATATATACTATCTATATATATTCCCTTATATACTATATATATATATATATATATATATATATATATATATATATATATATATATATATGCATATATATATAACATATATATAACATATATATATATATATATATATACATATAACCTTATAGCACCCATATGTATATATTATTCTTTATATATATATATATATATATATATATATATATATATATATACTATATATATATATATATATATATTATATATATATAATA
>JABUQX010135412.1:0-50000 GCA_015478945.1 Trachelipus rathkii
ATACAGCCCTCTATGTCGCTATCGACCGCGTCGTAATAGCGGGTGGAACATATCCCTCTCATACTCCTCCGAGTGTGCATCAAGGCTTCTCCTCTCGAGCACTTGGCTGCTCGCGGTTCACCTTAGGAATAGAGATTTACAAAGCACTAACACTCGCCTCGCAATGATAGAAAGCGGTAAGTGAACTGGAAAGTGCAGAAATAGTTTATAAGCCCTTTTTGCCTTTTACATCGACCCTCCTGTCCAAAGCCGGGTGATCCAACCAGAAGCCCCCTCCCCCCCCCCAGATATGAGAAGAGTACTATATACATGGGTGGATGAGACCTTTGTAAAGCGGAGCAACTGAGAAAAGGAGAAACTCAAACCATGTTTAACAAAATTTCAATTCTTTGAGGCCGCCCTAGCAACCGTTGTGGATGTGAGGTTTCCAAGACATTTGTTCATTCGTTAAGGCAACGGAATGTTTATTATTCGTCAACAGAGAGACCGACAAGATACCGTCAGAGAGACAGGAAAGTGTAGAAAGGTATCTGGAGAAGTGAGATTTGTAAGTCTTGGTTTTAATAGAATTGAAATTTTCACAAAGTTATTTTTATCCATTCCAGCGAGAATAGAAATCGAAAGATTAAGACGGGAGGCAATTCCAGAAGTAAAAGTGGAGTAGAATTTGAATATGAACGTTACAGACAATTGAAGGGTCAGTCATCGGAATTAGAGTGATACGAGTTAGTAGGTGCAGTGTGAGAAGATCATTAAGTGAAAAGTAGGAATTAAAGCTAGGAGATAAGACGAACCCCAGGAACAGCCGACTATTGACAGAAAATGACGAAGAAGTCGCCCCATCAAACACACACAGACGAATAGTTGAGCAAATTATGAAAAAAGGCTAGACCCATACTAAGTAGCAAAGAAAGGAGGAAACTCAAAGAAGCGGAGCTTGGAGAGCAATGAATCGTGCCATACTCAGTCAAATGCTTGGATATGTCAACGCCTACCCCAAGTCTCTCTTCCGTAGTCTCCTCAAGAGAGGAAAAACCATAAAATCGGTAGATAGGAATATATACCCCCAGTAGACTTCGTGCAACGAAGAGCCGTACTGGCGTACGAAGTGAGTTTCCACAATTGATCAAGTATAGTCGAGTTGAGAAGGGTTGAAAAGATCTAGGATACTACGAATACTAGTGAGAGCTACAGGGCGTACTAGTTAAAAGGATCATGAGCAGGCTGCCTTTTTCTTTCGGAATAGGTGGACATGTGAGAGCTTCTACCAAACACTGAGGGAGGGAAAGTTGTAGTTCACGAGAACATAGAGATATAGTTGCAGCGAGGGCCAAAAGAATTAACCTTTGTCAGTTGTGAATTAGCCACACAATGATCAGATCGATTAAGAGGAGGAAAGGCATGCATTACAGACGTTGCAAAGGCCAGAAAGATTTGTCATAGGAGAACCAAGGAGGTTAGCCCTCGGGTTCGCTCCCAATCCCCTCTTTTTTTCTTTCCGTCCCTCCCGCCTGCCGCGCCCTTTGATGAAAAGGCCCAGCTTTGCTCGTCGAAGAGATTCTGCAACGATTTCTAGCTGAATGAAAAAATAGCCTGAGAGTGAAGGAGAACGACGAAATTTTCTCACCCCGATAGGCACTGTCTCTAAGCCTGAATGGCTAGAGACATAAGCAAGATCGACCCATGGATTATGAGGAAAGGAAAGATTTAGTTTTAGAAGGAATGAATGAAGAAAGAAAAATTTAGCTGAAGAGGAATGAACCTGTCTCCTCAACGATTACAGCTCCCTCCTTTCTTTTAAATCTTTAATCCATCATTAATCCTTATCGAGGTAGCCAATTTTGCTATCATCTGCAAAACTGGAAACCTTACATTTAAGTCCTCTGAATCTACAATATTTCTTTACATGCTATGAGGATACCATCGCCCAACCATTGTACTACAAATCGTTACGGGACCCACAAACCTGTCCCCTCCTCATTTCCATTAAATACATACTTTTCATTTTCATGATTAACCTATTATTCATTATTATTATTATTATTATTATTCTATTATTATTTATTAATTATTCACTTTTCATCATATATTATTATCTCTCTCTTTATTCATTATATTATATAATTAGCTCATTATATCATTTCTATTTCATTATTCTCACTCCTCTTACTATTATCTACTTATCTCATTATTATTTATTTATCTTCATTCAATTTACTTATTTACGAGTACTCTCAAGGGAATCAAAATTTTATCGCCTAAAATATCATAATTTCAGGAAGGTTGAACCCCCTGACCCTCCGTCTACAGGCTTAATATATATATATATATATATATCTATATATTACATTGACTATAAATTATCATAATTATATAATATATTATATACTAATATATAATATCTATATATTATCATATTATATATATACTATATATATATATATATATATATACTTACTATAATATAATATACTATATATGATATATATATAATATAAACCTTATATATATTATATATATAATTACTTCTATATATAAATAATACTATATTCTATAATATATTATACATATATACATATATATATATATACTATATAGTATTATATATATATATATATATATATAAATATATTATATAAATATATATATATCTCTATATATTATCTACTATATATTATTATAATCTATATACTATAATATATATATATATATTCATATAATATTATTAATATATTTATATAACTATATCATATATAACTGTACTTAGCATGCATAATAAGTTTCAGTATGATATTTCCCTGCCATAAATATAAGATAGTGTGTCAATAAACATTTCAACGAAAAACGCCTCGTTCCCAAGATACAAGGTGATGAAACTTAGTGGACATATCTATATATTCCATTGCCCGTCCCGAGCCACATCTCAACCTTTAATAATAAGCACAAATACATCGTAGGAAAGGTTACGAAACCTGTTATTTACTAGTTTCCGTATCTCGCTTCATTATACATATACTAGTCCGTGTCGCGTCAAGTTCTGTCTTCAAGTGTTGCTCATATTTTCAAAATTCAATTCACACACAATAGTAAATGTGCGATAATTGCATTTTGTTACTGTCGTACCCGAACGGTAATTACCTCTCTCTCTCTCTCTAATCCTTCATACGTGAAGAACAAGCACCCTGTAGTCTACTAGAACACTTGACTTCCACATGCAATAGGAAAATTGTACTGCTCTCTACCACTCGTGCTACATCATTAACCTGCATTCTATTATCTATAGGGACTAATCGACATCAGGTCTCACATCAAGTTTTAGAGAACGATCAAGGATTTAAAAAACTACTAATGGACTTGTGATAACGGAGAGAGACACCTGCGCACAGTATCAACTCCACACGCCGAAGAACGCGTCCCACGAGACCCCTATTCCTTATGATCTGATACACCAATACAACAGAGTACAAGGACAAAGATTGCTTTGCGCACACTACATTGTCTAGAGTTTATCAACAATTTCACAGGGTATTTCGAAATATATCACACTACCCTTACATCAAAATCATTTCAAACGAGTGCAGGAATCCCAATATCGATTTCTCCTAGCAAAAGTAGCTTTTGTGTCGATGAGATGCAACAGAAAATGCAAGTAACAAGACTATCTCAACCAGTTAGGAGAAACATTGTTCAGAACGAGTAAGCCGCAATTTTTTCCTACACACTCGAGACGCAGGTGACATATTGAACTTCCACAACAATCACATACAAATTACTCGGGCTGCACTGATGATAGAACCCCCATCACATGGCAATATTGTTGAATAAGCACGTCCCTATATTCCAACCTATACCACTACTTAATTTATCATTTAGAATGTATGTGATTTGCGCAAATTGTTTCGGCTACCCATCCCACTTTTAATGAGAAAGTCCATTCTTTTTACAGCGAGGGCTTACTGGAGAGGTTTACTCGAACTTAATAAATAACTCTGTACAGCTATTCATCTTGCACCTGCACTGACGCCGTGAAGCTGCACGAGTTATATAAATTCGAGTACAAAGTGCCACGAGCGCGATATTCAGTCTCGCTGACATCATCCTCGCACCCAATTTATTAGTCGTATCTGAAAGCCATCTGCATTATCCACTGCCGAGGAATAGCGATCAATCACAAGGGTGAGAGATACACATATGAACACTTGCCTTCACTATACCAGATCATCTACAAAGACCTTAATAATGCATTGGATTTCTTCTGTATGGTAGGGTCTACACCTGAACAGTGGTAATTATATACAGCAACTAGTATGAAAACTCCGAGAAGTAATTATAAGGCTCGAAGATAAATCGCAATCTTATGTGCACAATAATTATACTACAAGGCATACACACACAAGTTATATATATATATTTGAATACGTTGAGTACAATTACATGCGTTGGCAGAATAATATAAGGCCTTGTTTGCCTGATCATGGGGGAGTGCTTGCAATTTTCAACATTGTTATTACCTATTATGGGTAGCATAACCATTATTGACTACTATATTCGTACTATTAACTTGTTGAGTTATATTTTATTCTTCTGGCAGTAATGTATGTATTCTATATATATGAAAAAATTTAAATATAATTGTTAGGGCTAAAAGAAAATATATTAATGTAATTATCAATTAATAGTAACTGTATAATTATTAAAATTGTTTAAATAGGGTTTCAATCACCTATGTATTCTATTGGCAAACGAGGCTTTCAGAGGTGAATATGTAATTATGACACTATGCTATAATTATTAAGCATGGAAATTCAATGCATGAATTTTTTGCAATATTAAATGATCAATATATATATATACTAAAAATATATATATTACACTATAACTTAGTTATATTATAATATTTAATATATGAATTTATTAATTGTATATATTATTATTAAATATATATATTAATATAATAATAAATATATATATAATATATATATTAATATTAATAATATATATATAAATATATATTAATATATTAATATTAATAATATATATATATATATATATATATATAATATATATATATATTATATATATAATATATATAGATAAGTAGGAGAGAGAGAGAAGAGAGATGAGAGAAGAAGAGAGAAAGAGAGAGAGTAGAGAGAGAGAGAGAAGAGAATTGCATGCCGATTGTGAAAAAGGAAAGTTACTGTTTAGATTTTCAATTTAAATTAAAGATTTAAAGCTTTTATAGAGTATGAGAGTTACTGATGACTTGAGAGTAGCGGAGTCAACATGAGAAAGTAGTAGATGAGAGAGGAGTAGAGAGAGATACAGAGATACTCGTATTGGTAGGAGCCGAGAAGAATTCACAGTACAAAGATGTAGAGTAAGCAGTATGTAGCAGAGAGAGCGAGAGAGACGAGATTTGAGAGAATGAGGAAAAAAACGTATGATAGGCAGAGAGAGTAAGAGACGAGAGAGATGCGGAGAGAACCGAGTGTTAAGAGAGATATGAGAGAGAGATGAGAATGAGGATATGGAAGAAGAAAGACTAGCTCTAACTGAGATCCGCGATTTATGGACAGGAAGGATTGAGAAGACACGATGATGAGAGTTAAAGAAAGAGCTTGGACAAGGCTTAGTCGCCCATTGGAGATCGGAGCGGACAGAGATGAAATGCTAATCCCAAGTACTGAGTGAGAGTTTTGGTTATGAAAATATATGTATAATTTGCCCTTTAGATAATACGATGATGTGCAGTATAGTAAGAATATTGTAAGAAAACAACAGACCGCATATTAGGAGAGATAAGTTAATTTATAGAGAGATAGTTTATGATTTGAAAAGCTATATAAGATAGAGAATTTATGCATGCCGTTAGGAGGATCAGTGGGCTTTATTGTCAAGTATGTAGTGGAGTGATAGAAGGAGAAGAGGAGAGGAAGAGAGAAAGAAAGGAGGGAAAGGTAGAGAGAATCGATGAGGCAGTTAGAGAGAAAAAGAAGAGATTCGAGAAGCCAGGAGAATAGATGTCTATAGAAGAAGCCGATGAAGATAGTGTTAAGAATGACGAGATTATGAGTAGTTATAGAGATTCTTGTTGAGTAGGTAAGAAACGTTGAAAATAACAGAAAGAACCCACGCATAGATGGTATTTATTTATCTATTGAGGTATGTATCAAGTTATCTTTTAAAATTATAATATTTAAAAAATAGTTTTTTTCAAATTAATCATCAATGAAAGCTTTTACCACACGCAATTATGCATTTCAAATATGTTTAAAAGCCCATCCCAATTATCAAAAATTTCATAATCAGATAATCGTGCACAATTTGATTCCAAAACATTAGACTTTAAAGTAACTGACAAACGAGTTAATTATATTCAAATTTAGCTTATATGTATAATTTTTTGTCTCATACAGATAAGTAATACTGTTATGATACTCAAAACATAATTCTAGACTGACCTATATGTTCATAACAGAATCTATAAAGGAGGTAGGTGTTGCAGACTATAGTCAATATAATATAACATACACTAGAAATTCGAGTCACATAGCATGAGATACATTTCTGTAGTGCAATAAATATGTGAGGTAGCGAGTAGAAACCAGTAACCATCCACTGATATTGTCCTTTTAAAGGGTAAGTCCCTACTTCATGTACGACACCGGCAGAACTATAACGTTTGTTGGAATTCATATGATAAATATTTGAATTATATGGATAACCAAAGGTGGCTTAGCATAATGCACTTTTCATGATTCTTCAAGTTTTCTTAACTAAAGATGTTTCTCTTTTTTCATAAGCCAAACAGTTTAAATATTATATAAAAAATTTTAGTGGCCGAATTATTTTTTAAGAATTTAAAATAAGCCTTCCAACCTATTATTTATAAATGATACGAAGCTTTTTATGTTCACCCCTGTTTTATTAAATAAATGGTAAAACTTTTCAAAGTAGCGTTAAAATAAATTGTATACAAGTAAAGATACATTGAAATCTCTGAGGCTCCTAAGTGTTGATTGACAAATTTAATTAAAGCTAATAAAAGTGCATCCCAAGCATTTAGAGTAATGAATAAAACGAGTATAACTAACAAGCTATATCGGAAATAAGAAAAAGCAGTATGAGAGAGTATGAAACATATTATATATATATCGTAAAAGTAAAGCCTTAGCCTACCTGACCCCCTCTGTAATACCAATTAAATTAGTAATATAAGCTTGTCACAAGACCTAAGATAATTCACATAATATCACCCTAAAGTCATCATGGGACTATATATACTATAGCCGTAACGGAGACCTCACTTGGTAATATACGTCAAGTAAGGGTTTATATCCCCTGTGCACTCAGAGTAGGGCCAATACAAACCTACAATGCCTAACAAACTATAAACATAACCGCCATTCTCTCTATATACTATTCGGAATGAGTCACCCTTAACAACGCCACGTGAATGGAAATGGGGGTGGTCAGGCATAGAGAGCGCTGATAATCAATGCACACATTTCATCGAGGAACTTCAGGAGGATGAATCGTTGGATCACGCGTCTCAACCACCCATCATCTCCTTTCCTGTGATACTTCGCGATCGATTCGGTTCTGTGTGGGAACTGAAGAGAGTGTTGAGATAGATTGCCGAGCGCAGGTCGTTCAACACACTGCTCCACTTACATCCGGCATATTTGACACAGGGTGTATAAAAGAAGAGAGGGTTCTTTCCGAAAGCTAAACTGTAGAATAAGAGTAATAGGTTATGGTTTGTACAAGTTGACGGCGTGTGAGAAGTTATGTTAGAGCCTTGTCTGAGCCACATGACCAAACCATCTCAACATATTCAAATTTATTCTCTCATTACCCCCTTTCCGCCACACTACACAACTTCCTAAAACGTTCATTTCCTCATTTATTAATCTTCTCAGCACTAAGCATCGCCCCTATATATATATAAAATAATATATTTATATATATATATATATTAAATATAAATAATATATATATAAAATAATATATATATATAATATATAATATATATATATATATATAAATGATTGTAAATATATATATAAATAAAAAGGTCATATATATATTTAACTGAATCATATTAAAATGTCTATTATATTATATAATATATATATATCATATATATTATATATTATATATACTGCCCCCACCTCCCTCCTATGAGAAGAGGGTGACCTTCGAGGTATTTTGTCACCTTCTCTTCAGGAATACATATTTGATTATCTCAGAGATCCCTCCCCTTACTTTCAAATATACCATTCCCAAACCATTGACCACACAAAGCATCTCATGATAGATTGCCCTGCCTTGGAGGGCATCAAATGCAATTTCACTATACTAAAACTCAAATCTCTGGGTGTGGCCGGTTAATATAGCCCATTAGGCACTTTTTATGGTTATATTCAACTTTAGCATAGCAAAATACATTATAAACAGTGAGTGGTTTTCATTTAACAAAATGACTCTCTACCAGTGTTATAGGGTTGGGTCATTCCAGGAGAAATCATGATCCCCACTTAACCACTATGTCTCTGATTTTGATGAAAATTTGTGTATAGGGTTATTTCATGTTTCAAACTTATTTCCTAAAATTGGTTTAATACCACAAATACTTTTCAAATTATGGGGGGTTAAAGTTTGGGTTATTTGCCCCCACCCCTTCACTTTGAAAGCTCATAACTTTGGTGACGTTCAACATAACACCTTATATACTTCTCTCTATCTTCCCTACCTTCTCTACTATTACCAGTCTCGGTTTCATTTCATGTGGGGGCAGCTTGTAAATCAAAAATAGAAATGGATTGACCTGGCTGGAGATTTCTTCTTCTTCTCTCTTCCTTAGTACTATTTCTACATACTCCTTTCTTTAAGCGTTAAAGTAAGTAATAAATTCTGGGCCTACATTTTATGGCCTGAATGTTTTTGATGGTGATAGATAGTTAATCATGTTAGAGAGGACTCAATTTCTGTTCAAAAGATATACCTTGCTTGCATTAAACCCAGAAATGGAGAATCTTTTCCAGTTGTTCAAATGTTCTGTTAAGAGCCTGGGAAATCTTATGTTTTATCAAAGTTGTGTAAGTTCTTCCAATACCTTTCTTAAAGTTTTCCATTACTTTCCTCCAGTGTACCTTTAAGGAATGAAAGACTACAACATCTAATGGTTGGAGCAATTGTGTGGAATTAGGTGGAAGAAAGACAATTTGTATATTGTTAATTTGTAATGTTTCTATGACTGTTAGAGACCTGCGACTATATCTTCGTTTAAGATTTTATTTCATCTTTGTCAATACATATCTGATTGAAGAATGGAATCATAAATTTTTTAAGATATTCCATGAAAATGATACCATCAAACCAGCCACTTTTTTTTGCTTACATTATATTGGCAGATGTGCCTCTTTATGCAGATTTCAAAAATATAAATGTGTGGAGTTATGTTGAGCAACAGCAAAGTTATAAGCTTTCAAAGTGAAGGGGTGAGGCAAATTCCCCAAACTTTAACCCCCATAATTTGAAAAGTATTGTTCGTAAGAAACTAAAATTTCAGAAAATGAGTTTGAAACAACGAATAATCCTATATGAAAATTTTCATCAAAATCTGAGACATAGTGGTTAAATTTTTCATTTTTTTTGTCATTAATTCTCCTGGAATATCCCAATAGGAGTGAATGGGCAGAGAAGAACCTTAATATTGAAGAGATACCACAGTGGGGGATCTGTTGCAGTGCTGTGAGAAGCCCTTGGGTTGATTTTTGTCTGTAATTGGCTGCACCCAAAGGTGTGAGGGAACGTATGGGGAAGGCTTTAATTTTTGACATGTTATTATGTTTTACTTAAATGTTTCTATTATAAATTACCTTGGAATGTATATTTCATAATCAGTGAGGCTTGAATTCATAGAAAAGGGAAAGTATTTGAATTTTTATTGTAATGTGATTTAAAGAGCTTTGATTCATATAATTATTACATTAAATCTTATTAACTTAATAACTCATGATGCATACGGTTGCTCTTTAGGTCATATTTGACCTGTTGCAATATCTCATAAAAACCAAACATGTTCGTGCACATGTTGACCTAAACTATTTTGATTATTAATTTTTGAGTTATCCACAGCTAATTTCAACATTATCATTTTTCTTCTGTCTAAAGAAATATGTGAAACTTGATGAAGGGATGTCATCACCGAAATATTTAGAAGAGAAAGAGTTTGAAATAGAGTTTGGATCAGAAGAGAAAATGTTCTTCAAGAAAATTTCTGAATCTGAGTTCCCAAAGGTTGCTGTAAGGAAATTAAGTGAAGAGGAAATTAAGGTATGTTCATTTGAATATGATTTTCTTATTGTAAAGTTTCATTTAAGATCGAAGCGTCTTAACAATATTATTTTTACGCATACCCCAGGTTAGGAATCTCTGTTTTAGTGAATTTTTTTTTTTTTTTTTTTTTTTTTTTTTTTTTTTTTTTTTTTTTTTTTTTTTAATTGAATGAATTATTATCTATTTTTTTCCTCAAATAAATCCTTTGTTTTAAGGTCCTCACCTTCTCCAGGAAAAAAAACTGTAAATTTTAGTATGGACGTGTGTATTCCTCTATAGAAGTCCAAAAGCTGAAAATGTTTTCTCAATCTTCTCTTGCATGTTTTTTTTATCAGTTATTCACCATTTGCTTGTAACACATATTTAGGATATTGTGTCTCATCCTCAATAGACAAAGAAAATAATGAAGCAAGATACACATTATTAATTTTCCTTAATAGTTGACTTTTTTGTTTTCATCTTTAATGAGTCCATGTTTTTGTATTTTTGGGTGATTTTGATATGCAACAAGGTGGAAAGGAGTGACGCATCTGTCAAATCTCTTCTGTATTTTTTATTTGTATGGTTCTAATTTGGGAACATTGGTCAAATCCATCCAGACATGGACATCTCCCAAGGTGCAGTCATCCAACTGCATTATATGGCTGCATTCTTGATGATAATCACTATATTTGTGTCGTCCTGAAGCTCATGTTCCATTGCAATTTCAAGACATTTTTGATAATTTTTTTTTTTAAAACTCAATACAGTCATTTAACTATTTTACCTTGTCGAATTTGGTAGATGGTGGCTTTATTCCCTTTTTTTCAAGAAGTCAAAATGAGATGGTTAGTGATGATTTTGTAAATACTTTTGAACTTTGATGACTTCAGTATAGTTCTATGACTTACTTTAGATTCGAAAAGATCAAGTATAATGTGCAGCACATTCATAAATGAATAGCTTAATTTCTTTTTCATTCTCAACCTCACCTCGGGTTCGGAATCTTTCTAAAATTATCTTTTTGGTTAAGACCATCTTGTCTTCACTGTCTGAACAGAAAGATCTAACCTGGAATGCAACACGTTTCACTTCATAATTAATCAAATAAATTTACTTTATTGATTAGTGATTAAGCTCATTAATCATTTACAGATTTATAATTTATAACTTTAGACTCGTATATAAAATCGGAATAGTTATAAGTACTACATTATGTATACTTTCATGCATGTATATTTTTCAATTCTAGAAGTGGCTCCTACCTTTCGAACGGATTAAGTTTAAACTTAAAAGGTCTACATTTTAAAAATAATAGTAACTTACAATTCCATGTTTACAACAGTTCATTTTTTATTTGTGAGTTGTTAATTCCACATACAGAGATGTGCAAACCTAATTTAAAGTTAAATTTATATTTAGTATTTCAATTTAGCATAATATATATATTGTTACTAGAATTTTTTGTTCTGCAATTTTGACTTCGTACTTAGCTGTCTTTTTCTCAGAGCCAGTCACTTTCTGTAGATATAATAAAGGATGGTTTTGTTCCATTACCCAAACAAGTTTCAATTGTTGATTGATATTGATTGTGTATGTTCGATGAAAGGAACTGTGTTTCATTATGATCCTTTAAGATTGGATTCGAAAGTTTCGATGCATTCTTCATATCTAACGGATTTGTGCTTAGTTGTTCCCTTTTGGAGCTCCTATAAGAGCTTCGAAGTATTGCTATAAGTTTTTCAATTGTAAATTTTCAGCTACATTAAAAGGAATATGATATGCATATATTGTTCTGACAAACTTTAAGTCTAATTGCTGATTCTCTGTTGGTGATGTGTTTTGAACAAATCTGTCAATTCTAGGCTGAAATTGTGAAGATTTGTTGCAGCCGAAGTCTGTGTGATATAAAGCGTGATTGTACTTATTTTATATAATGTAGAGGTTACAGAAGAATCTATGGTTATTTGCGATGTGTTAGCTACTGACTGATCTGAAGAAGATATTCACTTCAGACATCATCAACACTGTTTCCTCTCCAGGGGATGTTATCCGCTTAACCAACTGACTATCATTCATCCTTTCCATATGACTAAACCATCTTAATATACTTTTATTTATTCTTTCATTCACGCTTTTCTTTATATATATATATATATATAATATATATATATATTATATTTATAATATATATAATTATATATTATATATATATATATATATTATATATTAATATATATATTATATATATATATATATATTATAGAACTAAACCTACCTTTTTTAACGTGCTTTATCCCCTATGCAGGGGGTAACACGGGGGGACCACAGGAAATCGAACTTTAAGGCCGGCTATTCCAAACCAGCGCCACCAACGTGTTCGCAGTCAAGTTTTAATTCTTTCCCCCAGTAAAACTCCAACTGCTCGCGGAGGATTTGAACCAAGCGTCCTCTCGTTATGAGAGGCTTGCGACTCCAACGCTCCTGCGCCAACGAGGCGTTCTTTATATATTATATATTATAATATTATATATATAATATATTATATATATATATACATATATATATAATATGATAATATATATATATGGTATATATGTATATATATATCATATATATTATATATATATATATATATATATATATATATATACAGGTAACCACCACTCACGGGCAGTCCTTTTCGAGGAGGGGCAGATCAAAATGATGGAGGAAACCCAACCCATCCCAAGCTTAATGCAAATCTCTGAGTGATCGCAGATGGAGGACTTAAAGAGAGGAAGATTAAATACAGCAGGAAAAACAGATGAAGGCAGAGTTCCACAGAAGAGAGATGGGCAGAAAGGAGGCACCACAACGAGCAAGCCTGGAGTTCCCAATGTCGTGGGTTTTAAAGTTGACAATTATCTCGGTAATGGTCGTGGGTCCTGGCAAAAAAACAAGAGAACAAAACAAACAATAATAATTAAACACAATAATAAAACTCATGAAAAAAATCAAACAAAAAACACACAAAGCAATCACACTATTTTATTAAAACAACCACCACGGCAAGGTGATCCGCTAATGTAACCAATATAACCCCTTCACCACAACAAGGTAAACCGATACCGCAACCGATTCGAAAATATAATATACCATAACCTTAAACCTAAAATATATCAAAGCCTTAATAAAATAACTTAAATCTAAAATATCTTGTCTTAAATAGTTCTCCAATCGTACTCCTTCTCAATTCTCCTACACAATTCTCAATTCTCCAATAATACTCCTTACTTCACACAATTCTCCAATACTAGTCTTTCCTTTCCTTTTTCGACAAGTCTACACAATTTTAGATCTTATCTTCGATCCAAAAATTATCTTGCAAGCAATTTAGTCAATCTCTCTCCTTCTACTCTCTTTTCAGATTTCCTTTACCTATTTGAACTCTATAACAACCAGGTTATTCATATAACCAAACTTCATAAAGCATTCAATTTCTCTATTCCAATCTTTTTCCCTTCAGTCCTCCTTAAATCAATCAATCAATCTTCTTATTGTATCTGTTATTTTGATGTGATTTTTGAATAAGCTCAAAAAAACAAACAAACTATGGAATAAACAAAAGACCACAATCACATAATAGAAAAATAATAATAATAATAATAATAATAATAATAATAATAATAATAATAATAATAATAATAATAATAATAATAATAATAATAATAATAATAATAATAATAATAATAATAATAATAATAGGCTTTTAAAACAAATAAATAAATTGAATAACTATACTTAAAAATGAATTCAAAAATCAATGTGAATAATAAACAATAATCTAAAATTAAATAATAAAAAAATAATAAATATCCTTATTTGAATAATAGATGCATTATAAATTAAAATATCAATATAGAAATTATAGTAATTAATACTGAATTGAAATAATAAAAAAAATTTCAATAATAATGAATGAAAATATCAATAAGAAATTATAATAAATTATAAAATAAATGATAAAATCCAGAGGTAACAAAGAGTAGCTCTACTAACAAACAACAGATACACTCACCCACTAGTAGAATAATCCCAGAGGTCCTGAGAATGTCAACGTCAACAACTTCAAATTAATTCCTCTTGTCAAAAATAAAGATTTCCTTTTTCTTATTAGTTACAATATACGTAACTATGTTTATAAAAGCTTATACATTTATAGAAATATATCTATTTACAGTTTAATGAGTCCAGTTCCCAAGAATTCTTGAGGGGCGGACTCCGTTCTTTTATGTAAACCAATCTGTTATAACCGTAATCCAAATTCGTTTATTCCTTAAATCCGTTATTTGTTGACAAACCCAATCACTTTTCTTTTCCCTTTACCGTTTCCAATATTCCAAGTAACCCTTTACAATAATTACTTCTTAAACTCAATACCCTTTAATATTTTAGTGCTTATACACTGCAAATGAGAAAAAAAGAAAAATAAATAACACAAACACATTCACTAAAATCACAACACTAAATATAAGCGAATAATCGCGCGCATTCCAGGCGTCACATAACAAAAAAACTAAACAAAAATGGCAAGTAATCCTCTTCAACTTTCCTTCATCAAAACATCAGACAAACATCTTCTTCAACCTTCCGCAAAACCATTCAGACCTAAAACAAAAAGAAACACAAAAAAATCATCTATAAAATTATAATTTTATTACATTAAAAACAAAAATGAATTTAATAGCTACTAATTATAAATAAGTTAAATAAGTATGAATGCAATAAATTATGAAATGATAATAATAAATAAAATAAAAATAAAGCCCCTCACCCCCCTTTGCTTACCTGGGTAGTTGACCCAGTTTTTTTTTCTTCTCTGAACTCAATCCGGTCTGTATATCCTTCACTCAATTCTCCACACAATGACACTCCAATCAACGAAATCAGACTAAAAAAAATAAAAACCAATTTTATACAACCAAATCCAGTATTCATAAAAAGTCACTCACCACTAACATTCATAATTACCTTAACAAAAATGGAAGTTAGTCGTTGGCTGAATCAAACTTCGGGACACTGAACACAAGGATCTTCGGAACTTCTCAGACCAGGAATTCAGACTAAAAAGAACAAGACATCCACCCTTCAATCAATCATAAAAATAATAATAATAATAATAAAAATTTAATCACAGGCCTGCATTTGAAAAAAAATTTCTGTTCCTGGGGTTTTCTGAAGTGATTCCTAACGAAATTATCCTCCTAAATTGAAATATGACATTCATTTTGCTCAATCAGGTCTGGTTTTTGAGATACAGCGCACTACTTCTTATAGAAATTGGGTAATTTTAAGAAAAATTCGTTATTTATATCAAAGTTATTTAATAAATTACAATTACAATTGTAAACTAGGAAAAAATAAATACCGACTAAGGACTTCATTTAATTAATTTTAAACTTAAGCTACTTATGAGCCTAGCCAAGACGTGCAAGAAATATTTCCAAGAAACGAAGTCCTTTGATGATTTCTTTGTGAAGCGGTGTTGGTTCCTCGCGTTTTATGACACCAGCCAATAGTCCAGCTAACTGTTGATGTCCTAGCGTCCTCTGATATCTTGTTTACCATCGCTTATGGTTTTGGTGAAATCTTTCACCTTGTTCCCTCGCTGTAATCTCCACAGTTTGCGGAAAAAGTCAAGATGTGAATGGAGAAAATGCATTTTTATCGACAAGCGAGCTCCCCTTTTTTCGAAGCTTTTCATAAGCTCATTTACATGTGCGATATATTCTGAGCTTCTTTTTTTTCCAGAAAACCGTCAATTTACTTTACTAAACGATCGCTATGCATTGTTCACTGGCTTCCATTTTGGTGTAAAAATGCTTGTCCTTTAAACAGAGTTCTAATTTGGGGACCGTCAAATATGCATGCATGGACTTTGCATTACTGATGTGTGGGAATTTTTGGCAGTAGATACTTAAAAGCTTGGCTTCTTTATTCAGTGCTTTGACAAGTTTCTTCATCAGGCCAAGCTTTATATGAAGAGGAGGCAGTAAACATTTTTGGGAGGACTAGAGGTTCAAGCTACCAACGTGTAGCAGCCACCTTTGGAAATGTCTTCCGAGCTGGACATTTTTTTCTTATAGTGAAGACTATCAGCACGGCTACCCCATAGACAATGAAGTAAGGATATTTTGTGTAGCCTCCTTGCATCCCAATAAGAAGGCACGACACAACCCTAAAGAAAGGATTAATTCTAAAATACATTAAATGTAGTAAATTAAAATTGCAAACTGTCTTTATGCTTGCATATTGAAGTACCATGGTTTCTAAGAACTTGTATTTTTTTCATAGGGAAAATTTTTTTATAAAATGAAGAATTATAATGACAAGAAAGAACTGGGAAAATTATATCTTACCTTGAAGATCACCACATATTAAACCAGTTGTGGCTTAGAGTACTTGATGTATTAATCAATTCTTCCATATTTTTGTAGCTTTCTGTTAACCTGAACTGAATGGGCAATAGGTACGGATGCATTTTTTATTGCAATATTTAAGAGTACTGCTTTCAAGCTGCTAGAAGAATCAATGAAGATCCTCCATTCACTTGGTTGGTAAGGAAGGCCAAGTGCCACTCAATTAAACCTTTTACATAATTGCAATACACCAAATAGCTGCAAGAAGCAACTGCAAGACTTTCGAACACTCTTCGTCTCTATTTCTGACCAAAGTATGTAGTTTCTTGAGAGAGGAGGTTGTTCTCACCTAGAGAGGGAATGCACGAAAGTTGTGCCGTTCTTTTTAAGAACAGACCAAGATCTCTCGTCAAGCATTAATTTAATTTAGTGAGTGGTCTTGGCGCAGTGTTTGTAGACGTAGGCTGAATGTCACTGAAGTGGTTCATGTCATCCACTTTTTTATATCTTCTATTTGTCTTGTAGCCAGTTTTTAGGTGGAGAAGGAACTGCAACTCCTGGACCATGTGGTTGTGGTTTAATGGCAGAAGGTACATCAGGCGTAGACTACAGTGTGCTTGTTCTTCTTAATTGCATACCTGAAAAAAGGTTTCGCCTACTTAATTTGCTAATATTAATTCACTCGACCTCGTTTCCACACTTTTATACACAATTTTCATACCAGGAAATTTACCAATTTTAAATACAATAATTTTAATCAATGTGAAAGAGATACTATATATATAATATATATATTATATAATATATATATATATTATATATATATATATATATATATATATAGTTTATATATATATAATATAATATATATATCTTATAATATATAATATATTATAGTATAACATATATATATATATATACTATTATAATATCATATATCTTATATATATATATATTTCTCATTGGGATGTCTCAACACAGGCCTTCCAACCTTCGAACGTTTTGATACAGGCACTTCTTCCTGTGTTGACATCTGGTTGTGTTCCGTCTCGTCTTTAGATCGTTTGGGGTGGGAAAGGTCATCGTTCCTCTGTGGTAGTGACCACTTGATACCATCCTTGCACCCCAGCACAGCAATCACCTTATTCTGGCTGGGCTACGACAGGAGCGACCTTGGTCTTCGCTTTCATCAGGCCACTTACTTTCCCATCTTTCCTGCAACTACCCTGTTTCAGGAAGCAATCCTTAAAGCGCGCAACGGACCATATACCCCGTTCGTCTGGGACCCGGAAATCGACAACCCCCTGGTGGAACCAGGAGTGCTCGGGCTAATCGTGAAAAGCGTAAGTTTTATAGGCTGTATAAACAGACTCCCACACCTTCCAACTTGATTCTGTTTAAGGCTTCGGCAGCCCGCTCCCGGCGTATTAATCGCAGTACGTGGAAACAGTTTTTTCGCAAGTACGCTTCCACCGTTAATTCTTCTACTCCTGTATCATCGGTCCATAAAAAGGTGCGAAAATTTTCACGAAAACACCATCAGATCCGCTCTATTATCTTGTTTACGGCCCGCAAACCTCTGATGTCATCTCTGCTTCCGGGGTCGTGGCGGAAGGGTTAGGTTATCACTTCGCGCCCTACTCCAGCGGCTCCCGGTAAACTGAACCTTTTCATTTTGGCCACCTGAGGGTGGAGTTTCTTGATTTTTCTGTTCCACCTGGAGAAAACTTTTCATACAATAGGTTATTCACCAGGGCAGAGTTCCGGGACGCCCTCAAACTTTGCGGGGATGGAGCGCCTGGCCCTGATGGCATCTCCTTGCAGATGCTCTGGCATGCTCATCCTTCTGCCACTGCCTTGCTTCTCGGCTTATTCAGTAGAATATGGGTGGAGGGGGTCTTCCCTCCCGTCTGGTCTACTGCATATATTGTCCCCATTCCCAAGCCTGGGAAGGGTCCAATTTCTTCCGATAACCATCGCCCTATTTCTTTGACCTGCAATACGTCTAAGCTAATGGAGAGATTGGTGGCTCTCGTCTTGTTCTCACGTTGGAGCAACTCCGTGCATTTTCCGACTACCAATTTGGTTTTCGTCGCCATCGCTCGACCCAGGATCCTCCCCTTAAATCCTTCGGTTAAATCACGACGTTCGTGAGTCGTTTGCTTCCAACAAAATGACCTTGGTCGTTTTCTTTGAACTTGAAAGGGCGTATGATATCACGTGGAGGTTGGCGATTTTGCGGAACTTTCATTCTTTGGGCCTTAGGGTGCAACTTCCCCTTTTCCTTCAGTTATTGATGTCGGATCGTTCGTTTCAGGTCCGTTATGGTCCCACGCTGTCGAGGCGTTATGTCCTGGACGAAAGGGTGCCGCAGGGCAGTGTACTGAGTGTGTTGCTTTTCGCAATCTGTTTCAATGGTGGTGTCGATTCCATCCCGACTTCGGTGCGCTGTTCCATCTATGTTGACGATCTTGCCCTGTGCATCTTGGAGCTAAACTTCCTTTATGGAACGTCAACTCAGGTCGCCATCGATGGGGTTTCTTCCTGGTGTTCTGCGCGTGGCTTTATATTCCCTACATTGAAAACTACAGCAGTGCCTTTCCGAAAAAAATCCTCGTCGTAGGGGTCGACTACAATCGCCTCCTATGTTACGCCTTTACGTCTCCCCAATCCGTGTGGAGCCGACGGTGAGGTTCCTGGGTCTGCTGCTCGATGGGCGCACTTATGTAACCTTCCTCATATAACCTCTCCCAAGCTAACTTGCCGCCGTTCCTTGGATCTCTTACGACACCTCACCTCCAAGACTTGGGGTGCGGACAGAAAAAAACCATGCTCCACCTTTGCATCATGCTGGTGCGGGCTAAACTGGACCATGGCTGTGCCATATATGGGCAGACCTTCCAGTCCTACCTCCATCTTCTTGACCCCATTCAGACTGAATGTCTGAGAATTGCCACAGGAGTATTCCTCTCCTCTCCGAGGGAAAGCCTGGAGGTGGATGCCGGGGTGATGCCCCTATCCCTACGGAGGGAGCAGCTCATGTGCCCACTGTTCATCCGTCTTCAGGTTACTCCCTCGTCGGCCTTGACATCTTTAATAGAGCGCGTCCGTCACAACCCTTCTCATTGACCATTTTCAGGGGTTGTTACTTCCATCTTCGCTTTCCTCGACCTTCCTCAGCGAACGGTCATGCAAGATTTTACCTCTACCCATTCAAGATTTCCCCTGTCGTTAGTTTACTAACATGGGATAGCCGCATTATTGTGTGCTGTGGAGATCTCTGTACATCCACTCAAAAAAAAAAATATTATTATTTTTTTTTTTTGAAATCTGTGTATATTTTAGATCATTATTAAACAAAAACAAAATTGAAAATAATATTTATAAAGTACAAATTAGGCATTTTTAACTGTTGAAATGAAAACTAATGTAAAATGTTTATATTTTGCATAAGGAATTGTGTTAAAGTTATATAAATAAAATCTATATATTTGTTATTATTTTTTCAGATCTTTGTTTGTTGTTCAGGCCTTGAAGACAGAGGTATCTTTGCCTCTGGTTCAGGCCTCGAAGATAGAGGTACCAGACCCGAAGTCAAAAGTTTTACAAGGAAAGGATGTATGAAAAATTCAAATATACAGAACAAAAAGAATTCTAAAAATGAATGTACAAATCAAAGCTGTAAATATTGTAACATTGGTTTTAAAAGCGTAGATGAGTTGAATAGTCATTTGAAGTCACAGTGTAAAAGAAAGTTTAAATGTGCCCATTGCAGCTATGAAAGTAATCATAAAAGAAGTCTTAATAGCCATATTCTAGTACACACTAATACAAAGCCATTCAAATGTTCTGAGTGTAGCTATGGAAGTAAGAGAAAAGCAAATCTTAAAAGTCATTTTCTAATACACACTAATACAAAGCTATTCAAATGTTATGAGTGCAGCTATGAATCTAAAATAAAATCAAATTTAAAGGTTCACTTGTTAAATCACAGCAATACAAAACTATTCAAATGTTCTGAGTGCAGCTATGAATCTAATATAAAATCAAATTTAAAGGTTCACTTGTTAAATCACAACAATACAAAACTATTCAGATGTTATGAGTGTAACTATGAAAGTAATAATAAAGGAAGCATGAAAAGACACTTGTTAACGCATGCAGATATAAAATTATTTAAATGTTCCGAGTGCAGCTATGAATGTAATCAGAAAGGAGACATGAAGACACACATGTTATCACACACGCACATAAAATTATTTAAATGTTCTGAGTGCAACTATGAATGTAATCATAAAGGACACATGAAGAGACACATGTTAATACACACAGGCATAAAATTATTTAAATGTTCTGAGTGCAACTATGAATGTAATCATAAAGGACACATGAAGAGACACATGTTAACACACACAGGCATAAAATTATTTAAATGTTCTGAGTGCAACTATGAATGTAATCGTAAAGGAGACATGAAGAAACACTTGTTAACACACGCAGGCATAAAATTATTTAAATGTTCCGAGTGCAGCTATGAATGTAATCACAAAGGAAACATGAGGACACATGTCAACACACACGCACATAAAATTATTTAAATGTTCTGAGTGCAGCTATGAATGTAATCAGAAAAGAAACATGAAGACACACATGTTAACACACTCGCGGGGTGACCGGGCAGTGATGAGCGGAAAGAAAATTCAGGTGACGCTAGCATGGATGGCGAGCCCTGCCATGGGGGGAAATCCATGTGGACTCCGTGGGAAATATGGGGTGCCATACTACGCATTTTGGGCCCAGGCTCAGGGGTGCTGGGGGTAAACAGAAAATCCCTCATCCTTACGGCTAAGGCTTAGACCCGGATGAGGGATACATACCTCCCTTCGAGGAGAGAAATTAAAAAAAAAAAATTATTTAAATGTTCTGAGTGCAACTATGAATGTAATCATAAAGGAAGCATAAAGACACACATGTTAACACACACGCACAAACAATCTATGCATGACGTGGATAGACTACAGGAAAGCTTATGATAGTGTACCCCATTCGTGGCTGAAGGAAATAATGAGCATCTACAAAGTGGATGGGAAAATAAAAAGATTCATGGAAAGGGTAATGAAAATGTGGAAAATTAATTTAAAGCTCCCACAAGAGCGGACGTTATGAAAATAAAAAATGTAAAGTGAAAAAGAGGGATAAGATTACCATGTTCCCACTGTTAATTGTATTAGCCCTCAACCCCTTAAGTACCTTCTGATCAACAACTTAGAGATTGCGGGTACGATAAATAAAAGATCAGAGCAAGAAAGAAAAATCGTCACGTCTGTTCTAACCATGGACGATATAAGCTGTCTCGCCAAGTAGAGGAGAAGGCAGCCCGAGATAAATAAAGGTGGTAGTGATTTTTCATCGATATCAGAAATGGATTTTGGATGAAAAGTGTGCATTCATAGTTACGAACAAAGGCAGAAATGCATGCTGAAAACATCATTGTAAATAACATGGAAATCAAAGAACTGGAACAAAGAAACTTACAAATACCTTGAAATTATGGAGTCAGACATGATTGAAAATGCAATTATACTAGAGATCATATCTTCTGATAGGTATCATATGTGAAGAAAATAATTAATAAACTGAATTAAAACTTTAACTCTAAATATTGATCATTAAGGTTTGCCCCAATACCAGTAATTGAGAATTCGTTTTTGGAATTTTGGACCTGGTACCAGCATGAAATAAATATTCCAACAACAACAACAAAGGAAACTAAAACAATTGCTGAAGGAAACTTTCTCAAAAAACCAGTCACAGCCCGTAATAACATCCCGAGAGATGAAGGAGGTATGGAATGCCACATATAGATAGAACCCACAAAAAAATAATTGGATTAGCAGAATATATAGAAGGAAAAGGAACCAAATTCATTGGATGGTTAAAAGAACATGAAGATTGTAAGGCTGGAACAACTTCAATAACAAAAAAGGCAAATGACTACCTCCATGAATTTAACATCGATATAAGAACACCAATGGGATGGAAATGAGAAAAACCCAAAGAAAGAACAAAATTTAAAGGAATCTTGAAGCTTACTAGGAAGCCGATGCTATAGAATGGGAAGAACATAGACATGCCCAACACTTTAAAAAAGAAGTACTTAACAAGGCCATAATCAATAAAGAAAGATCTATAGAAGCAATTGCGAGGGGATTTTGGAAAATAAATGATGAGAAAACTCTGATTGCAGCTCAGGATTAGTGCTTGAGAACCAATTGGTTCAAAAAGCATATCGAAGGAGTCGATGGCTTTGATAAACGTAGGATGTGTGGGGAATTCGCAGAGACTGTGCCCCATAAAAGGTCCAGATGTGAGACTGCTACATATGGTACTATATACAGAAAGACACAATTCCATATTCAAACTCATTCATTACAGACTCTGCAAACCAAATGATATTGATACTCCTAATAATAACTGGAATTATAAACCCCTGCAATAGTTGATAATGACCATATCCAAATTCTTTATGATTTTGGCATACCCACTGACATATTTGTACCAAATAATAGACCGGATATTATTTTAGTTAATAAACCAACAAGAAAATGTCAGTTAATAGAGTTTAGTGTCCCATATGATGGAAAAGTAGCCCTCTACGAAAGGGAGAAAGAAATAAAATACCAGACTACGATACACCATCGGAAGGATGTGGGAGATGGTCGAGGTAGAGGTAGTGCCGGTGGTGGTAGGGTCTCTTAGAGCGGTGAAAACATCGCTAGTCACATACCTAGAAAAGATCCCTGCAAAGATCGGAACAGAGGAGGTGGCTATGGAAGCTATTAATTAACACAAGCACGCACGCGCGCACACGCATATAATTTAAATATTTTGAGTGTAATATGAATGTAATTGGAGAGAATTCATGAAAAGCACACATTAATACATAGAAATAATTTTTAGGCTAGATAAATGTTGAATGCGCTTAAGATGTACAAGGGACAAATGCTGTCCCGAATGTACACGGAACGGAACGGAAAGAAAGGGGAATGGGAATGGCGGAGCTGGATCAAGTGTACAAGAAAGAAATCATAGGAATAGATAAATACTTAGAAAGTTCAACAAAAGAATTTGTACAGTAGGTATGTCTGCATGAAAGAAACAAACCAGACTCGACTTGCATCATAAAGAAGAAGAGAGACTACACGTGGACACATGCTACAACAGATCGAGTCCAGGGATGGGAGGAAAAAAAAAACAAAAACAAAAATGAAATATCTAAAAGACAGATATGAGGGGCTGAAAAAAACATATAAACCAATGGAAGAGTAATATAAAGATTTATTGGGGGAAGTATGTATATATTAATGGCGATATATCAGTAGGAATTAGGGATGGGGAAACTATCGATAAAATTTGCGATAGTTTTGTTTGGCACTTACGGTGCATATGGCATTATCTAATTTATTTCTAAGAAGGCATGATCCTCCATTACTTTAATGAGATAAAACAAAAACGGTAGGTTTTGGGAAAGAGAAATATATGTGTCTGAACTCTATTAAAAATTGTCGATTCCTAATGTTGAAAATTTCAAGTTTTGAAGATATGAAAAATGTTCTGAAAAAGATTAAACTTTTTTTTTTTTTGTAATAAAAAACTCAAATTTACATAAGTTTGCAAATAATAAATTTTTTTTTGTATAAATGAAAAAGTACCAATTTTCTTCTTCTCTTTCTTTCTTTATCTTCCTTATATTTTCCCAAGAATGGGAGTAAGGTGCGTGTCGAGCATGGGAAAAGAAAAGCAGTAGAAGAACATGACATAAGTCGAAAAGAAAGCCCAGCCTTACCGCCCCCTCAGTACCATTAATTAGTGAGAACTCATCGCAGTCAGAAAATCCACCCTAAAGCTTCATGGACAGCGATGGACCTCACTAATGGTAGATCGTCATGTAAGGGTTACTCCTTGGCCCAGGTGGGCCACAACCATACCCCCTCACAATCCCCCGCCATTCACTTCTGTTATACACCTTTCTTCTCGCCTCTACCAAACTCACATTTCTCTCCTTCAAACATTCGTTTACTGACTCAATCCACTTTTTCTTCGGTCTCCCAGCCGGTCGGTTCCCAACACACTCGCCACTATACATCCGCTTAACCAGCCGACTATCATTCATCCTTCCATACAACCATACTCAACATGACTTTACTTTATTTCTCTCTTACCCCTTTCTTCACACACAAATTGTTTTCTCTACTAAGTTCATTCCTCATTTTATCAATTTCTTCTCACACCTTTTTAGCAACCCCTAAGATTGTCATCTGAACACATTGAACTTTAGATCTATAAACTTTTATTCGCAGACCATAATGGTATTTACTATAAGCAATAACACAGGTAACCAACATACCCTCATGTACGACCTTAGGCGCACTCAAAGACTTAGTTCCTTTACATTCACCAAAAATTTAATTGCACCAGCCACCTTCCTGCCATTCCGACTTTCCTACTACACTCTGCTCGTCCGTTCCCTTCTCATCCAACATAAACACTAAACTATTTAAACTCAGACACTTGTTCCAGCTGCTCACCATCTAACATAACTTCACAACTGTCCTCTCACTCAAAACATTAACCTTACTCTTATCTCACGTTTACTTTCAAGCCCTCCTTTTTACACACCCTGCTAAATCCCTATCAATCCTCTCAAACTCTCTTCAGATTCGCCACCACACAAACTCAAATCATCCTCATATAATAGGTAGGGTACTCCACTCATCTCCTTCTCCACACCATTTAAACACCTTTTCCTGGCCATCCCACCTTGAAATTCCTTTTCATAACCCATCCTATAAAATTGAATACCAAGGAGACATAACATAACCCTGTCTTACTCGCTATTAATATTAACCAATCACCATTTGACACCATTTATTCTTACACACGCTTCACTATCGTCATACATACTTTTGATTCCATTCAGAAGCCTACCACCAACACCATATATCACTAACACCTGCCATAAAGCTTCCCTATTAAAAGGCCAAATTCGTCGCGTTAAACAGTCCGTAGTAGGTGTTGAAGTATGAATTACGAAAGAAGAATTAGGATAGCATATTAGTCTTAGACAGTCACTCCTAAGTATGTGTACTTGGTAAGTTTTACTAAATAGTAATAATATAATAAATATGTTAAGATTTGTCTGATGGTGAGACTTATTTTTATTATTTGATAATGGGGAGGTAGGTGGTGGCATTTTGCATCTTAAATATAGTTTATACAATAAAGCTATTTGGAATATTTTCAATCACCATCATTTAATAATGTCCTGGTTGCTATATTATAATGTTTTTATATATTCCCTTTACGGAGGTTGTCTCGTTGACTTTTTTGTTATATTTTGATTTTCTTTATTCCCTCCTTTTATTATTATTGCTCTTGATTTTATTATGATTATTATTATTCGTTCGTAATTCGTCGGAGGGTACCATATATGCGCCGGACTTATGTTCCGATGCTTCGATTGAAATTCTCTCTCATTTACAGAATTGCGACGTTCCGATCACCGACGTTTGTCTGTTTCCTCGTAAGGATAACCCCTCAACGACGAACCCTCGTCTCTTACTAACCTTCTCTGTGCCTTTCCCTCCAACCAAAGTAAAACTTGGTTTTACCATGCACACGGTTCGGACCTATGTGCCCTTCCCGAGAAGATGCTTTAAATGCTATAAATTTGGTTACCCCCAGAAATATTGTCAGTCTCCCCAGACTACATTTCCGACTTGTGGAAGTTCTCTCCACCTAGACTGTGACAAAATTCCTCCATGTTGTCCTAACTGCAAGGGCCCACACCCAACCTTCTCTGTCCACTGCCCGTTTGCTTTGGAGAAGGAAATCCTTGAGCAGTGCACCCTTCATAAGTATGACCGTCAAGAGGCCATCCGCCGTGCGAAGAAGCTGGCTCATTTCCCTCTTTCTTATGCTGCGGCAACGATCACTGAATCTGCGATTGCCTCTAGCATTGCCCATCGCCCCCGTGCGTTGTGTCTGGAACCTGTTCCACTTTCGCGTTCGACTATTCAGACTTCAGTGCCGGATACCGGTTCATCTGACTTGATGTTTCCTGTGGCTCTGAACAATTGTCCTCCCAACTCCTACCATGGTTCGCCAGACCACTCGTCGTTCTTCGCCGACACGCACGACCCTCTCTCATGTTCCTCACCTTGTAGAGGTCCATGTAACTCCCAAGGGGATATCTGATTTTGCGACCTGTTTCGCTTCTGAGGTCGATGGCAAACGACCAAATGCATCATCGGAGCTTAACTGTACCATCTCCCGGAAATGATCTTTGTCCGGGGAAACAACACTACTCTTTTTAACGGTCGCGAAATTCCGTCCAAGGGTGGATCTTCCCAGGCCAGACATCCGTACTCGCTTGCATATCGAACCACGGACTTCTTGAAACAAAAGGTACCCATTTGCACTTGTGGACCTGTCTCTGTCCTGCCAAAATGGACTCGCCGCGCTGACAACCTACGTGACCAATCAAGGAACAGTAATTCAACCTCTGCCAGTTTCGCTTCAATATTCAAGCGATTCTGAAACTTTCTCTGATACCACGAT
This sequence comes from Trachelipus rathkii, assembly GCA_015478945.1. NCBI lineage: Eukaryota > Metazoa > Arthropoda > Malacostraca > Isopoda > Trachelipodidae > Trachelipus > Trachelipus rathkii. The sequence continues at coordinate 27,348 of JABUQX010135412.1, forward strand.
GGACTCTTCTAGCTACTATTTTTTTCCACGGGATTCCTACGTGCTGAAACTGTGGTTTCACTCGACGGGAGGTCCGAGGAGGTATCGGTTGAGACCTCACCCACCCGTAGTCTTCCTTCGGGTAGACGTGGCACCGCCTCGTTGAGGGTGGGTTGGCTGCTGGTGGACACGGGAGGAAGGAGTCTTCTTCCCTCCCTGCCTCTTCCCCTCCACCCACTTTGATTTCGGAACCGTCGACTAAGCCATCTGGCTCTACTCGGGCGCGGATGACCCTGGGGATTTTGACTACGGACGCCAGACCCTTGTCTTCCAATGTGTCTCCTATCACTCCCGCCGACACCATTCCTACTTCCCCTTCTCTTCCATCGTCCCCAGCCTTTCTTGGGGCACCACCTGGAGGGACACAGCCCCCTTTCCGGTCTGCTAAGAAGTCTGAAAGGGGTGCGTAAGCTGGGTAGAATATTCAAAATGTGAAGTGTGACTTGGCGCGCCTCTTTGGAGAGCTCTCTCCTGTTCTGTCCAGGAACCCCTCTCATAAGCAGAGGTGTCTACACATATCCCTGCTGCGTGATCTTCCTCTCCCCCTGAGGTTTGACGTTCCGGTCGGTGGGTCGTCCGACGGCTCACGGGACCATCGGACTTTATCCTCTGAGAAGACTTCAAATCCCAAAACATCGTGACTATTGTCACGGATCGTCCAGAACATTGATTGTATTACCATTTATGGCACGTTTCATTCAATGGAATTCGCGGATATTTTGCTAATTACGAAGAACTAAAAAGATTGCTTGTCGCTCATCAGCCATTGACTTTGTTTACAGAATTACAACTTAACGGCCGAGGCCATTTGCAACATTCAAGGTACAGGGAACCCCTTATTTCCCTGAATCGTGGGTCCAGCGACCCTGCTTCACGAGTCTGTCCCATTCACTCCCATTTCCCTCTCCACTCCCTTACATGCCGTAGTTGCTCGTATCCATCTTGACACACCGCTTACACTGTGCTCAGTGTACCTCGCGTCCCGATGTAAATATAATAAGAAGGACCTTGTTGATTTTATCAGGAGTCTCCCACCACCCATGTTAGTCCTCGGTGACTTTAACCTCCGCCACCCTTTTTGGGAGACTTTGCTACGTCTCTCAATGCCAATTAGATATTGGGTATTTTGCAGGATTTTTCATTGGGATGTCTCATCATTGGTCTTCGAACCTTTAAACGTTTTGATACAGGCACTTCTTTCTGTGTTGACGTCTCGTTGTCTTCCATTTCGGCTTTAGATAGTTTTGGGTGGCTTTCCTCTGTTGAAGTGACCAATACCCAATCGTGATACCATCCTTCGGCCCCAGTCCGCAGGTACAACCTTATTCTGGCTGGCGCTACGACAGAGCAGACTGGTCTTCCTTTCATCAGGCCACTTACTTTCCCATCTTTCCTGCGACTACCCTGATCCCGTTGCCGGTGGATGCCTTTACTTGCTTTCAGGAAGCAATCCTCCAGGCGACAAAGTGCCATATACCTCGTTCATCTGGGACCCATAAATCGTCGACTCCCTGGTGGAACCAGGAATGTGCTTGGGCTAATCGTGAAAAGTAGGTTATACAGGCTGTATAAACAAACTCCCATACCTTCCAACTTTATTTTTAAAGCTTCAGCAGCCCCCTCCGACGTATTACTCGTGGAACGAGTAAACAATATTTTCGTTGCTATATTTACACCGTTAGTTCTTCTACTCCTGTATCATCGGTCCATAAGGTTGTGAGAAAATTTCCAGAAAACACCATACAGATCCACCAATCTTCCTTGCTCTAATGTCATATCTGCTCCCGGGGTCGTGTCGGACGAGTTGGGCTATCACTGCGCTTTCTGCTCCAGCGGCCCCTGGTATCATGAACCTTGTCGATCTGATCGCCTGAGGGTCCAGACTGTAGACTTTTCTGTTCTCCCTGGAGCAGACCTTCCATACAGCAGATTATTCACCAGAGCAGAGTTCCAAGATGCCCTAAAACTATACAAGGATAGAGCGCCTGGCCCTGACGGCCTTTCCCTCCAGATGCTAAGGCATGTTCATCCTTCTGCCACTGCATTCCTTCTCAGCTTATATAATAGAATATGGGCGGAGGGGGTCTTCCCTCCTGTCTGGTTTATTGCATATATTGTCCCCATTCCCAAACTGGGAAGGATCCAACTTCTTCCGATAACCATCGCCCTATTTCATTGACCTGCAACTAATACAAGCTCATGGAGAAATTGGTGGCTTCTCGCCTTGTTCCCACGCTGGAACAACTCCATGCATTTTCTGACTATCAATTTGGTTTTCGTCACCATAGCTCTACTCAAGATCCTCTCCTTCAGTTAGATCAGGACGTTCGTAAGGCATTTGTTTCCAACAAAATGGCCTTGGCCGTTTTCTTTAACTTCGAAAAGGCGCATGATAGCACGTGGAGGATGTTGGTTTTGCGAAGTATTCATTCCTTGGGCCTCAGTGTTCAGTTTCAAGTCCATTGTGGTACCACACTCGAAACGTTTTGTAATGAGAGAAGGGGTGTCGCAAGGCAGTGTACTGAACGTGTTGCTTTTCACAATAGGTTTCAATGGAGTAGTCGATTCCATTCCGATCTCGGTGCGGTGCTCCATCTATGTTGACGATCTTGCCCTGTACATCACTGGGGCAAAACTTCAGCTCGCCATCGATAGGATTTCCTCCTGGTGTTCTGCACGTGGCTTTACATTTCCACGCTGAAAACTAAAGTCGTGCTTTTCAAGAAAAATCCTCGTCGTAGGGTTCGAATACATTCTTTTCCTATATTACGCATATATGGCTCACATCCATGTGGAGCCGACGGTGAGGTTCTTTTGGTTTGCTGCTCAATGAGCGCCTCACGTACCTTTCTTACATTGCTCACCTCAAACCTAGTTGCCGCCTTTCCTTGAATCTCTTACGGTACCTCACCTCTAAGACTTGGGGGGGGGGCTGACAGAAACAGCATGCTCCACCTTTACATCATGCTGGTGCGGGCTAAGCTAGACTATGCTTGCCCCATCTATGGACAGATCTTCGGGTCTTACCTTCGTCTTCCTGACCCCATTCAGTCCGAAGGTCTGAGAATAGCCACAGGAGCATTTCGTTCCTCCGAGGGAAATCCTGGAGGTGGAAGCAGGGGTGATACCCCTGTCCCGGCGGAGGGAGCAGCTCATGTGCTCATTATTACTCCGTATTCAGGTTCCTACCTCATCGGCCTTGACATCTATAATAGAGCGCATCCATCACAACCCTTCTTATTGACCATTTGCTGGGGTCGTTACTTCCATCTTCGCCTTTTTCAGCGGGTGGTCATGCATGATTTCATCTCTACCCATTCAAAGTGGTTTTATCCGCCTCCTCCTGTTTGCGACGGGAACCAATCTATAACAAAGGCGGAGGCCCACCCAGTGCAGTGAGAGACTCCTTTCTGTACCATGAGGAAGTTCATAGCTACTCTATTGCAGTTTACACCGATGGTTCCAAAATGGAGGAAATGGTTGGGGTTTCGGCTGTGTTTCCGGACATCACTGTTTCCCGCACCCTTTCACATTATTCGTCTGTTTTTTCAGTTGAACTGATAGCTGTGTCCATGGCGGTGAACAGAATCGGTACCATCTCTCCTGAGGGTAACTATACCATCTTTTCCGATTCTAGAATCGCTCTCCAGGTGTTGCTTGACTGATCGACCCGAAACCCTTTGGTCTCTGCCATTCAAACGTCCCTCTGCTTGTTGCCTGTGAAGAAGCACAGAATTGAGTTCTGTTGTGTTCCTGGAAATGAACAGCCGATAGGAAGGCCAAACAAGCGCTAACGCACTGGAAGTCGAGTGCCCAATACCTTCCTCTTGCTGTACCCCTGGGCGATTTCCTTGCTACGGATTTCCCCGTCTCTATACGTCGGGGTTTCCTCTCTGGCTGGTAAACTTTTTGGGCAGAGGATGCTCGTGACGCAAAACTACGAAACGTCAAACCCGTTATTGGGCGGTGGTCATCATCTAGTAGAAGGAGTCGCCTCCTGGAGGTGGTTCTGGCTAGATTACGTCTGGGTCATACCAACCTCAATCATGGATTTCTTATGATGCCGTGGGATCCCCCGATCTGCCCATTTTGCTCCAATTGTCCTCTTACGGGCGTTCATATCTTTGTAGGTTGCGAGGCCATCTCGACCCTTCGAAACAAGTCCTCCCTTGATATGCTCAGTATACATCTTCAGCATTGCTTTCCGCACATCTTCTCCGAATCTTCTCACTTTCTTAGTGATCGAGTTTTTGCCTTCCTGTTGGAACTAAATATCTTCTATATGACATAACCATCTCAGAGACTTCCCCTGTAGTTAGTATCCTGACACGGTATAGCCACATCCCTGTGTGCTGTGGTGGTCCCTATCCACTAAAAAAAAAAATATTATTATCTTCCTCCTATCTCCAGATTAGGGGTGAGGTGCGAAGCATACACCGGAACAGAATAGTAGAAGAACATGACGTAAGTCGAAAAGAAAGCCCTCTCCCCTTTTACCCCCAGGGAAAACTCGTTGCAATTAGAAAAATCCACCCTGAGGCATCATCAGACTTATATGGGCCCTCACTGCGGTATCTCGTCAATGTGTGGGTTCATCGCCTGGGCAAAGCCCACAACCATACCCCCTCACTCCGCAATTCACTCCTGTTATGTACCTTTCTTTTCGCCTCTAGCAAACTCTCTTTCCTCTCCTTCAGGCATTCCTTTACTTAGTCAATTCACGTTTTCTTCGTATATATAAAATATATATATATATATATATATATATATATATATATATATATATATATATATATATATATATATATATATATATATATATATATATATACTCTTTCTCTCATATATATATATATATATATATATATATATATATATATATATATATATATATATATATATATATATATATATATATATATATATATATATATATATATATAAACGTGAGGTTATTTAGGTTTCGTGCGGTTCCTGGGTGGGAAACTGGCGTAGAGTTCCGGGAGGATCTTCCGAGGCCACACCCACAGCCTACCGTACGGGGGTAGGGTCCGAGAAGTTATGTGGGGTCTCTGGCCTTTGACCTGTTGTGGGGAGAAGGACTACCAGTCTTATGAAATATACGCCTTTCCAGCCCATCCTGTTATTTATTTTTGTTTCATTGTTATTATTGCTCATCTACGGAGAAGAAGTCTGAGGTTTAATTTTTATGAAACTTGCTCTTCTAGATAAAGGGTGATTATTACCATCTGTCGGGTTTTCATCCTGACCCACCTCGGTCTCTCCTACTCCTAGACCAGGTGTTTCCGCTTTAACTCCTACTGAACCTGAAAGTCATCTGCTTAACCTCAGCGATTCGTTGCCTGGTATGTCCTTGTTACCCCAGGTGCCCAAACGGTTGGGACAATCCCGAATAGGTGCCCCCCGTCATATCCGTTCTCAATTGGTTACTTCATATGCTGCTCCCCCTTCGGGAATGCCAGCTAACACATCATTCCCGATATATTACTTATTGCGATCCACCACCTCCAAAGCTCTTACTGAGCAAAGAACCATTATTCTTAGCGATGCACTTGAAAAAGCTTTAGGAGTTGAAGACCCCCCCCCCAGTCACGTTAATGAGAAATGGGTCCCTTCTCGTTCACACTACTACCCAGAATCAAAGTTCCATCTTGTCATCCTTAACGTCTCAGAAACATCCCTCCTATTTCCACTCCTGATGAAATAAGAAACATCGAAATGCACCGTTTATTCTTTAGAACAAAAAAACGAAGATATTGCTGACATTTTAAGAAATCTCCGACTGAAAAGATTTCCTGTTACAAGCGCGTTTACAGATTTCCCCCTCGTCGGGATTTACCTGATACCCCAAATCCTCGTTTACTGCTGACCTTTTGTACCCCTTTTCCACCTTTAAAGGTGAAAATAGGGTTTACAAGCTACAGTGTTCGTACGTTTATTCCCCGACCCAGACGTTGCATTAAATGCCAAAGGTTTGGTCATCCCCGAAAATAGTGTAGGGGACCGGATGACATATGCCCAGTCTGTGGAGAAGAATTTCACATTCCCTGTGAAAACACACCACAGCAAAAACTGTGGAGGACCCCACAGTGCTTCTTTCTTAAAATGCCCGTCTTACCTGTTTGAATAGGAGGTTTTGGAGTTATGCACCGTACAAAAATTGAGCAGGAGAGATGCCAAACACCAGCTCAAAGACCAATATCCTACAAGACGGGAAATCTTATGCTACAATTGCAGCATGGATTATTAGGCAACAAAAGAGATAACTACACAGTTGGTGACAGTACTTTTGGAAAAATACCATCAACTCGGATGCAATATGTCCCTTAAAATCCATTTTCTCCACTCCCACCTAGACATTCTCCCTCCTAGTTGTGAAACTGCCAGTGAAGAACACGGAGAGAAAGATTCCATCAGGATATTTCTGTAATGGAACAAATATATCAGGGCCTTTAGGATGAAGCTATGCTTGCGGATTACTGCTGGTCTGTGTGTAGGGATACTCCGGAACTCACTTACAACAGGCAAGCCAAAAGAAAACGATCACACAAACCACCACTTATCCATCAATTTAGAACTCTTAGGATGTAATTGTCATTAACAATATTTAAAATGTACTATCAATGTTGTTGGCATATATAATTAAAATGTATAGGTTTCTCTTAATCCATTAAAATAACATATTTTCACCTATTTTATATCACAGAAACTAGATCTAATAAAGATTTTTGTTTGTCATATTCGCCCCAAAATAAGTAAGATTATTAGATTACAGTAATGAAGTTAAGGAAACATTCCAAAAATATTTTTTTGTTGCCCAGTGTTATTTTTGTTGATCTTAATGAAACTATCTAATTATAATTTCTTGAATACATGTGAATTTTGGTAAATATTTTGGGAATGCATTGGCCATTTTTGTGGACAGGTGACGGTCCCTGGACAAGCAGTTGATAAAACTTGACTTTAAGGACACGAGGTTCCAGCGATGGTTCACTTCATTTACATCGTCGTGATATGGATCATTCAAATGATCCTTATTGGTCCCCTTGTAACCATGGTCAATTATATAAATTTTTTTTAAAAATACCGAAAAGTTAAATTAAAATTTAATAAATTTAATCATTATGAATTTCTAGCAAACCTACAATACCCTGCTACAAACCAACAAAATTGGATTAAACTGAAAAGTCTTAAAATCCGAGTTGGGATATAACCCATAAAAGGACCTTTCTGTATGCCCTATTTTTTTTTTAGTGGGGTTAGTGTAAAAGATACTATTATAAATGATCTGGGGAAGCTGTTATCTCCAACAATAAAAAAAAAAATATATAACGAAATAATTATTACCGTAACCAGGTATATTAAAAATATTATTTTAGTTCATAAGAATTTTAAGGCTGGGGAAAATCAATCAGAAACAGTTTCCAACAACAATATTAATTATAAATATCGGAACAAAAAAAAAAAAAGAGTAGAAGTTCAATGTACATTTGAATAAATAAATAAATAAAAACTCAGAAAAAGGTCAAATTAAGGTAAGGATTATATATCTAAATAAAATCAAATATGCATTTGTATCTTTATGAACACCATAAAAATATTATTATACATTTGGAATACAAATATAAATTAAATTCGTTTTCATATTTGATTGCAAATTAGAAATAGAATTTAATTTTGATTTCTCATATATATATATATATATATATATATATATATATATATATATATATATATATATATATATATATATATATATATATATATATATATATATAAGTATATACTTTTATATATATATATATATATATATATTTATTGCACAGGACCCACTACAGCCAACAAAGAAGCGGCCACACTGGGTTGAATAATCAACTCCATGGATGGGTCCTGGCATATACATATTTTAAATGACAAATAAAATTTATATAGCGAAATGAATATTCAGTCAAAAATAAATAATTCCTTTTTTCCCCAAGGCTGGGGGTAAGGTGAGCGACATGCATCGGAAAAGCGAAGTAGTAGAAGAATATGACACAAGCGTTAAGAAAGCCCAGCCTTACGCCCCTTTGTACCTGTTAGTGAGAACTCGTCGCAGTCAGAAAATCCACCTTAGAGCTTCACGGGACCGCGACGGAACCTCACTATGGCATATCGTCAAGTGTAGGGTTCATCCCCTGGCCCAGGTGGGCCACAACCATACCCCCTCACAAAAACCCCGCCATTCACTCCTATTATTCACCTTTATTCTCGCCTCTGCCAAACTCACATTTCTCTCCTCCAGACATTCCTTTACTGACTCAATCAACTTTTTCTTCAGTCTCCCAGCCGGTCGATTCCCAACACACTCCCCACTATACATCCGCTTAACCAACCGACTATCATTCATCCTTTCCACATGACTAAACCATCTCAACATACTTTCATTTATTCTCTCATTTACCCCTTTCTTCACACCACACAACTCTCTAATACGTTTATTCCTCATTTTATCAATTCTTTCATACCTAACACGCCTCTAAGATTGTTCATCAACACATTTCACATCAAATCTATACCTCTTATTTCAGACCATAGCCTTTAAAATATATATATATATATATATATATATATATATATATATATATATATATATATATATATATATATATATATATATATATATATATATATATATATATATATATATAAATATATATATATATATATATATATATATATATATATATAAGTGCATGTGTGTGTGTGTGTGTGTGTGTGTGTGTGAGAAAGAATTATGTTCCATGTGTCGTCAAGAGATAACTGAAAGGACATTGGTAGCTTGGTTTGGGATCTCCTACTATCTTATTTATGCCTAAGAGCTCATGCATTCTTCTGATTTCTGTTGCATGTTTGCACACCCCATCCCCAGTTTTGAAAGCAAGGGGCGTCTGATATATATATATATATATATATATATATATATATATATATATATATATATATATATATATATATATATATATATATATATATATATATATATATATATATATATATATATATATATATATAAGTGATGTTATACTATATATATATATATATATATATATATATATATATATATATGAGAGCTGGGGTTGTTAGAGATGGTATCGAAGTGAAAAGTATGATTGATTGTGTGTTGGTGAAGAAGGAGATGTTGAAATATGTGATGGACGTTAAATCAGTGAGGGAGTTGGAGATGGGAATATCAGATCATTATGTCATCTTATTATGTAACATTAAGTTAGTAAGGGAATGGCTGGAGAGGAAAATGATAAGGAAAGAAGTGGGGAGGACTAAAAGTGACAAGTTAAGTGAACAAGATTATAAGGAAAAGCATGTTAAATCACTTAAAAATAAATCAACTGAATGTGAACAAGGTAAAAAAGCAAATCTGGAAGCAAATGAAGGAAGCCTTTGTTTTTGTGCAAGAGAAATATGTGGATGTGCTAAATAAAGTAGGAAGTAAGAATGTCAATAGGGAGTGGTGGAATGAAGTGTTGCAAGAGAAGAAGAAGAAGAAGTAGAAAAAAAAAGCGTGGTTGAATGTGCTAAAAGCCAATGATGAGGTCTCGAAAGAAAGATGTATGGAAATATATAAGGAGGAAAATAAAGACTTAAAGTTGCATACGTAGGAGGAAAAAAGAAGAAAATGAATCATTGAAACAAATGATTGAGAAAATGAGAGAGAAAAATAATAACTTGTATTTAGGTTGTATGAGCTTACAACAGGCGCATGACAGGATTAATAGGGAAGCTTTGTGACGGGTGTTAGTGATATATATATATATATATATATATATATATATATATATATATATATATATATATATATATATAATATATATATATATGTATGTACTTCTTTTTCTATATATAGTAATAACAATATATATATATATATAACAATTTAACTGCTAAATATTTTTATATATATATATATATATATATATATATATATATATATATATATATATATATATATATATATATATATATATATATATATATATATATATATATATATATATATATATATATATATATATATATAGCATGACATAGTGATAAGAACCAATACTAGGGAATCTTTGTGCATCCCTCATTCCTTTGTCACATATGTAATCTTTCAGCCCTCATCCTTTCCCCTTATTTTTCCTATTAATTTTCTGTTCTTCTTTCAATCCACTTTCTCCATCACAATTTCTATTTTTTTTTTTTTAATTCCCATTCCCTCCACAGTCCTTTTATGTAAGTTGAAAGAAGTTGTTCTCCCCTTTTTTTCCTATCACAGCCCCTTGGGACTTCCGGTACCTCTTCCCGCATGGGTCTTCAGTCAATAAACATCACACTTTTTCCCCGTAGATGAGGGTACAGGCTAAAAACTGGTCTTTTAGTTCGCCTATGACTGGGCCGCCAATTGTAGGGGACCCAAACCTTCGAGGTAAGTCGCAGGAGGCCGTCCTGAACTTTGGTGTATAATCTCGGACTACGACGTGAAGATATATAGGTTCCGTGCGGTACACGGGAGGTAAACCGACGTAAAGTTTCGGGAGGCTCTTCCGAGGCCACATCCACAGCCTACCCTACAGAGTGGGGTCCAGGAAGTTGTGCGATTCTCTGGTTTGTGACCTGTTGTGGGGAGAAGGACTATACCATTCCTTATGGTATATACGCTTTTCCGGTCCATCCTGTTATTTGCTTTAATGTTTCATTTGTTTTGTTATATTTGCTCATCTATGGAGACAAGAGTCTGTGGTTTAACTTATATGAAAATGGCTTGTAAAGATTATACATTGTTAAACCAAGGCGTTCATAATTATCAACTGTCAGCTAACCCCACCTCTGTCCCTCCTACTCCTAGACCAGCAGGTATTATTCTTATTCTTTCTACTACACTTGAAAGTCCTCTGCGTAACCACAGCGGTACATCGCCTGGTACGCCCTCGACACTCCAGATGCCCAAACCGTCGGAGCAATCCCGAAAAGGTGGTGCTCCCCCGTCATAGTCGTTCTCGCTTGTTTACTCCATACGCCGCTCACCCTCCGAGAATGCCAGCTGATAAATCATTCAAGATATATTACTTATTGCGATCCACTACCTTCAAAGCTCTTACTGAGCAAGAACCATTATTCTTAGTGATGCACTTGCAAAAGTCACGTTAATGAGAAATGGGTCCCTTCTCGTTCAAGCTACTACCAGGAATCAAAGTTTTATCTTGTTATCCTTAATGTCTCTTGGAAACATCCCTCCTATTTCCACTCCTGATGAAATAAGAAACACATCGAAAGACACTATTTATTCTTTAAAATAGAAAAACGGAGATATTGATGTCATTTTAAGAAATCTTCAGCAGAAAAGATTTCCCGCTACAAATGTTTATAGATTTCCCCTTCCTCGAGACTCGCCTGATAACCCAAATTCTCGTTTACTGTTGACCCTTAGTACCCCTCATCCACCTTCAAAGGTGAGAATAGGGTTTACAAACTACAGTGTTCGTACATTTATTCCCCGACCCAGACGTTGCTTTAAATGAAAACGGTTTGTTTGGTCATCCCCGAAAATACTGTAGGGCATCGCATGACATATTCCCGGTCTGCGGAGAAGAATTTCCCATTTCCTGTGAAAACACACCACACTGCAAAAACTGTGGAGGACACCACAGTCTCTTCCTTAAAATGCCCGTCTTACCTGTTTGAACAGGAAGTTTTGTTAGAGTTATGTACCATACAAAAATTGAGCAGGGGAGATTCCATACATCAGCTCAAAGACAAATATCCCACAAGACAAAGGCAATATTAAGCTACAATTGCAGCAGTCCCCCTGCCTCCGTTTGTTATTCCACCAACACAACTACATTCCAGTAGAACTCTTTCCTAAATTCTAGCTAAACTCGAGCAGTTTACTGCAATCTGAACGCCTGCATTGCCAATACTACAAACTTCTCAAATAATCCAAAAGCAGCCCTTGATCCAATCTCCCTTTCAAAATGCCATCAACAACCCTACTACGAGTACTAGCTCTCAACCAAGTAACAATGAAACCAAGTTGGTTTATCTAATACAAAGCTTGGAGAAAATTTCCTGCCAAGACACTCTGTCCTATACCCTCCCGAGATGAGTTCGTCAAACTCATGTGAAGGCCTGCATCTATGTCCCTTAATCTGTCTCCCACCGTTACTCAATTTCCTGAAAAAAAAATGTTCTTAAACACACAGAAAATATTAATCACCCAAGCTAAAGATTATTCGCTAAAATACAAAGCATCTGAATTTCTAAAGCAAAACACACTGACCCTAGATTTAAAAAATGCAACTCAGAAGAGACTTCGTCATAAGTCTATTCCTGAGACAAAATCAGCGACTTCAATAGATTGTACCCAAATAATAACAGCTACTAAACAACCCACTAACCAATTCTCTGATGGCTTGCAGGATTATTCCAGCTCTTCCGAATTTCCTACCTCAGCACTCTAAAGGATTCTATGCCTTAGCGGATGAAATGGATCATAGTTCCCAAATGGAGTCTTCTTGCTTTTCCGAGAGATGAATGAAAAACCGTTCAATGTAAACATCGTAAGCGCTCCAAGCGTTCTAAATCTGCTGGTGGCACGAAAGGGGACCCAAAGGTTCCCCATCTTAGCCTAAATTGTCCAGTTTAATAAAATCACTCACCTGATAGCTCACTAACAAAGTGTCTAGCGTCAGACATCCGTAACCCAACAGATCTCATATTGGATCCCAATATTGCAACTCCAACTTCTTTACAAAAGAGTTACACTCTTCCGGTGTCACTTTCTTACACTGCCTCCATGGAAACATTACCATATTCTCCACACATTTCTGAATCTGCTTGATTGGCAGATGCTAATATCGCTTCATTTCCTAAACATGAGCATTTTGGTTGCACTTTCAATGACCAACCAAGTCCACACAAAAAGATGGACTTGGTTGAACTCGACTTACTTCGCATTCATGGCGATGTCCCTCCACCAAATACCATTGAAAACTCATTCCCAAAAGGGATCGTACAACCCAACTCTCTGTTATACGACTATTCCTTACCACCAGGATTTGTTGCTCCTCCTCCTCAAGACCCACGTCTCAGCCTTTCCTTAAAATCTGAATACACTTCCAACATCACCCCTAGCCACATACAGACAATGGTCTCAAAAAGACTATTCTCATAACATGTATAACAACGTAGCACGGCCACCTTCCTTCAATGTAATTGTCGTGGCTACTACTATAATTTTGAAAAACTTGTTCAACTAATAAACATATGTACACCAAGTGCATATGTTTGCAGGAACTTCGACTACGTCATCGCGACTTTTTCAAACCGTCCGAATATAAATCGCCGCTAACCTCTATAGAAAGGGGTGCCAATGATAGGGGAGGTGCAGGAATACTCATTCATAAATCTGTCCCCTATTCTCTAGTCACTCTGCAAACTAGACTTCATGCACTGGCAGCACGAATTCATCTATCTACCGACCTTACTGTCTGCTCGATCTACTTGGCTCAGAGTAGTGAGTTTACTAAGGTCGACTTAACTGATCTTTTTAAGCAGCTCCCTACTCCGGTTGTTATACTAGGAGACTTCAACCTCCGCCACCAGTTATGGGGCGACTCTGTCACCTTGTCTAAGTCCAAGATCCTTGTAGATCTTCTAACACCCTTTTCCCTGGAATGCTTTAACACAAGACTACCTACATATGAACGTTTATATACACTCTCTTCTTCCTTTATCAATATTTTCTTCTGCTCTCATTTTCTTACAGATCGCTTCACTTGGTCCCGCTTTCTTTATAAGGCAGTGACCATTAATCAAAAACCGTAAATGAACTTGCACCGAGCCCAATGTTAAAACCCAATTCCAGCTGGCGTTATGACCGAGATGAGTGGGCTTCTTTTCATCAGGCCACAGCTATCACACTTTCCACCTTTAATAAACTGTTTTCGACTGTTGATGATGCCTTTAACTTCTTCCAACAAGTTATCATCACAGCAGCGGAAGCTTGTACTTCACAATATTCTGCAGTTAGACGTTCGGCAACCCCTTGTGGTCCAAAGAGTGTACACAAGCTAACCGGGAGAAGGGAAAAAAAACTACAGGCAATACAAAAAAGGACCCGCACTACACCAAACATGATTATTTTTAAAGCAGCTGCGGCGAGATCTCGTCGAATTAACTGCCAAACACATAAGCAATACTTTCGAACTTACACTTCGACTGTCAACTCCACAACTCCCCTTTCTTCAGTGTGGAAAGTTGTACAGAAAATATCACGCCGCTCCAACAACTCTTCACTCACAGTCCTCCGTTATGAGTTTGATATAACCGATACGATCTCTGCTCCTGCTGCTGTTGCAGATGCATTATGTTATAGCTTTGCTAGCCACTCGAACTCTTTCCGTTACCCTGAAACATTTCAAAAATTTTGAATTTACACTACAACGCCAGACTTTTCAACAGCGAAAGTGGAAGACCATACCTATAACAGTCTTTTTATACTTGCAGAGTATCAAATTGCACTGGCGAATAGCAAAGACGGTGTCCTTGTCCCAGACTTAATTTCGCGCCTAAACTCCCGTCATATTCACCCCACTGCTTCGTTCTTGCTGGATCTGTATAACAGAATCTGGATCGAATCTTCTTTTCCATCTATTTGGACTACAGCTTTTGTAATCCCTATTCCCAAACCTGGAAAAATCCGAAGTTGGAGGACAATCAAAGACCAATTTCGCTGACCTGTCATACTTGCAAATTAATGGAGAAAATGGTTTCAGGCCGCCTTCTCCCTGTTCTGGGGAGTTGCCAGGCTTTTTCAAACTTCCAGTTTGGTTTCGGCAAAAGCCGTTCAACCGTGGATCCCTAGTTAAAACTAGATCATGACATCCGGGAAGCCTTCTGAACTGGTGGGATGGTTCTTGGTGTTTTTTTTTACCTTGAAAAGGCTTATGACATAACGTAGAGAACTGGGATTCTCCTTAAACTCCACTCGCTCGGTTTCTGAGGACAGCTCCCTTTCTTTAATAAATGCCTTCTGTCAGATAGATACATCCAGGTTCGGTGCTCTTCTGTTCTATCATGCCATTTTATTCTGGATGAAGGCATTCCACAGGGCAGTGTTCTAAGTGTATTATTATTTGTTCTCTGAGACTCTGATTCAATGACATCGTTACTTCTATTCCAGCGACGGTCAATTTTTCTCTTTATGTTGATGGCCTGGAGCTATATATTGCTAGTGCCAGGCCTGCCATTTCTTGAAAGGCAACTTCAACTAGCTATTGAGAATATTTCACAATGGGGTAATTTCCATGACTTCCATTTCTCGAACACCAGAACTTCAGTAGTACTATTTAGGAAAAAAGGGAGTCGAAGAAACTGCCACTTTCCTCCCGCGAACTTGAGCTTATATGGTTCACCCATTCCTGTAACTTCACAAGCCAAATTTCTAGGACCCACCTAACATAACATACATGCCGCACATTAAACTCCTGAAAACGACTTGTCATCGCGTACTTCACCTATTACGTCATCTCGCCTCAAAATCTTGGGGTGCTGATCGCAAATCATTTTTATGTCTCCACAGCACCCCCTCCCCCATATTTAGTCTCTCACCAAGCCTATCCCCCCCCCAAGAACTGACTCTAATCCGATAAAAGCTGGACTATGACTGCGTAATATATGGTCAGACATCCCCAACTCTACTACACATGTCAGATCCCATCCAAAACTAGGAGATCCGTATCTCCACTAGAGCCTTCCGATCGTCTCCCCGGAAGAGTCTTGAAGTCGAATCCGATGTAATGTCACTCTCTCTTCGAAGGGAATACATCATGTCACAAATTTTCTTCGCTTTTAAACCCCAATACCACCTGCTCTAACATCGATTCTGCGAGAGATACCTCAGTTTATAACAACCTTAACTTCTTCAACATCCCTTTGCAAAAGATGTTACCATTCTCTTATGAAGAAGGGTATACACCTTGGCTATTCCCTGCTCCCACCATTTGCTGGTCCTGACCTCTCTCTCCAAATCTATCCCCTCGCTGCCTTGTTAGGCATCGTTCCTGTCTCATTCCGCAGTTTACGGTGGATTTGCTCCAGTGATTACTGACGGCACTAAAACAGGAGACAGTGTGAGTGAGTCTGTTGTCTTTCTTGACCGCAACATACCCCCTCGTTTCAATTTTTACGGCAGAATGAATGGGTATAATTATTGCCCTCTCTCGAATTCTATTCTTTAACCAAGACCAATTTATCGCCGAGTATTGTATACACAAATCATACAAATGTGTGATAAAGGAGTTTGAATTGAATTTTTCTAAGTCTGCAGTATCAAAGAAGTCGACAATAACACGCTTGAACAAAACATGTTAATGACAGGGTTTGACGAGAATCAAAAGAGCCCAAGCTGGACATCTGTTAACTATCAACGTTCTTGCAGCTGTGTCACAGCATTTAGCACGCTCACCTTTGAAAGTTATCGTCACAAGTTGGACTGTCACCACCTACTATTTTGAGGAATACAAATAGGTCAAAAGTGCGTCTCTAAGGCATTGGTGTCGTCCGTGAAGTCAAAGAACAAGACTATGAAAAGGATTACGGAACTGACGCTGGTTTAATCCTTTTGTTGATGCAAAGGGAATTGAGCAATTGGATAGTGTGCACTTTCAACATCTGTAGCAACAGCACATACTGTATATGTCTCGTTTTTCGCCAATTATAAATACATATATACAATAGAGGGTCGACTCCCTTTTGAAACACCCCGTATTTACCCTAATTACTTTACAATATTAAACTCAAATTAAATTTAATAAAAAACAAAGTATTTTTACTCTGGGACTACAAACATTTTAATTAATATTATCAATAAGTTTCATTAAAAACACAAAATACCCTCAAAAAAATTCAGAAAATCACACACATGAGAACATATTTACATGATCTGGAGCCTTCACTGAACTTATCCAAACATCACAAAAAGTAGCCCTTACATATATGTTACTTAACGAAGGCATCTAACCTCTCTTAACCATTGAGACGCATCATCATAAAACAAGTTGTTTTAATAAATATATTCTTCCAGAATCTTTCAAGCTCTCTTAGCTGAGGTGTATCTTCTACTGTTATCTTGTCATATTTAATTATTATTTTCTTCCCTCTTTCACGTTTTTAATATAATTCCATTTTTTTCCTGTTACAGCTAATTTTCTTTTCACAAAAGTATATGTGTTAAATTTCTCCAGTTTCTTTTTTTTCTTTTTTTCATGTGTTAACCTATGTCTTTTCAACTGTGCTTTCCACTTAGTTCCATAGTTACACTCACAACATTTAAATAACTTATTTCCATGTTTTAACATGTGTGATTTTAAACTTGCTCTATCTTTACACTCATAGCTGCACTCAGAGCATTTAAATAACTTTAATTCCACATGTTTAAGCATATGAGAGCTTAAGTTTCCTTTGTGATTACTTTCATAGCTGCATTCAGAACACTTAAATAACTTAACATTTCTATGATTAAGCAAATGTGTTTTTAAGTTTACTTTGTGATTAGATTCGTAATTGCACTCAGAACATTTAAATAATTTTTTATTTCCATGTGTAAGCATATGAGTTTTTAAGTTTCCTTTCAGATTACATTCATAGCTACACTCGGTACATTTAAATAATTTTACATTTCTATGCTCAAGCATATGGATTTCCAAATATTTTTTTTGATTACATTCATAGGTGCACTCAGAACATTTAAATAACTTTGCATCTCTATGGGTAAGCATGTGCAATTGTAAGTTTCCTTTACGATTACATTCATAGCTGCAATCAGAACACTTAAAACTTTTTTTATTTTCATGTGTAAGCATGTGACTTATTAAGTGTCCTTTTTGCCTAAATTCACTGTTGCACTCAGAACATTTAAATGCTTTCAAATTGCTGTGAGTAATCAGATGACGTTTTAAGTTTGACTTTTGAACGCATTCATAATCACAAATGTCGCATTTAAAAAATTTTTTATGCGACGCCAAATGACATTTCAACTCAATCTTGTTTTTGCAGTTAAAATTACATTGTGTACAACTGAACTTCTTGAAACAATTTTTGTTAATCATCTCTATATATTTTGCTGACGCTTGAATTCTGCTTCTAAAAGTACTTTTTGCTTTGGATCCATTTTCTTCTCCACTTGCGTCATCAAGAAGGGTCTGTAGAAAAAAAAATAAGAAAAAATTATAAAACTACATTAAAAATTTTTGTGTCTTTTATAATGTATAAGAATAGGTTAAAAGGTATATATTTTTTTTAATATTCTCTTTTCAAATCGACAAATTTTAACATTTCACATGAATCAAATTTTAACGAGGATTATTTATTTATTTTTTTTTAAATTCAACTCTATAATTAATTTACTTAAATTACATTACAATAAAAAATAAATCACTTGAAAAATCAAGAACTGAATTATTTGTTAGTTAGAGAGAGTTCGTTTTCACGATTTTAATACGAACCAAATCCCTCATTATAAACCCCTGTTCAAAATTATCGCACCAAAGTATTAAATATGACGTCATGCCTTACTGTCGCCAAGGTTTATGTAACAACACCATAAGGTATCGTGCCGTGTCTGTGCAAGGAGATGACGAAGGGATAGAGAAACACAAATACGACACCGCACAATAAGTTTATTTTCATGCCAGTACAACACATACACGTTGTTACCTGGTAAGTGTAAATAGTGGACGACGTCCCAACCATGGTGCGAAGGGTCAACGACCTGTATGTGCAACTAATAATATATAACAGCACCTCTGATTCTCACGACCGCCTGCATAAATCGACGTAAACTTTTCAAGTTTTGGATGTATTTCACGGGTTTGTTGCCCCTACCGCAATCACGGAACGTTCCATCTCGTGAATGTCAAGGGGGAGATCGTCGAAAGGCCCTTTTAAGGCGGTCCGATGGGGTCGAAGTCAGTGCTTCGAGAGAGCAATCCAGCAACTACACATTGAATTCTACGTAGGTAGTCCATAATGGTTCCCTATGAACGGGGCAAAGGGCATTTGGTCCTGTAGTATGTGCTTCAGGTAGCATGGTACATTAAACAACCTCCAGTGAATAGGGACGAGGGCGGTACGGGCGTCGACACAAATATCGCCCCAGAATATTTTGGAACCACGTCCGAACGACTCCCTTGTCCCATGCTGCCATATTGCACCCGCTATAACGATCACCACGTCTACGTCACACTCAATCGCGACCATCTGCAGATCTCAGGCATTCCCTAGTTACGTCTGTTAACACATGCATCCAGTCGTCGACGATCCAATTTGCGTGATTCCTAGCTACCCGCAGTCGTTGTATTTTGAGCAAGCGTTGAGCAGCTACGCGGTGGCAGACCTCCTACTTGCCAGTCTTGCCTCATGTATAGTTACAGCTGAAATCATCACAACCCTTGCGATTGCGAGCACTAGTGGACCCTCCGTTTCGCATCACCCTCATCCGCAGATATCGCTGATGCCTTGCAGTTGTAACCCTCTTCCATCCCTGTTCGCGATGTCTACAGTGCGATCCGTGTCACGGAACCGGATAATCATCAGACTGATCGTAATATGAAGCACACCGAGTGTATTCTTCGCCACATACCTCATGCTACGGCCTTCCTCTATCTGGGTGGATGTTTCAACGCACTCGTCTCTCGCTAAATGGAGTGGTCTATCTATGTTGTAGGACGTAATGATTGTAGAGCTGCTGCTGCAAAACGAAGTACAATTTTTTTCAACGCAATCAACGATGCTGCACGTGAGATAAAACACCGGCAAATGTGGACATGGAGTAACCTACCTTCACGCCACGATGCATGTTGACCCACCTGTCCGACACATGATACTGAAAAAACTCAGGCTGTATTCCACCCGACTGGTGGAAAATCACAAGGATTGGAACATACATACAAACATTACGTCATATTTCCTACGTGGTGTGATAATTTTGAACAGTAGTTTATATCTACCGCAGGAATGACCAAAGCCTTTGAAGGTGAGAAAACATTTATGGCACCTTGAACTGCAAACCTGTCGGATTTACGGTTGTACTTTTTGGTTTTCCTTGGAATGAACTAACATACCTTTGCGTATTGGGTACTTGACGACTTCTCAATCATTTCGGAATTTACGACTTCATTGTTGATTTGCTCCTCACATAACGTAGATTCATTATCTAATTCTTTCAACCCTGACATTATGAAAACTTTTTGATCAGATTCTTCATTTTTAATATTTTCTGATTGAGTACAGTTTTCTACAGTGCCAGGAAAGACCTGAAAAAAACAAAACAAAGAATTTAAGTAGGACCTAAAACAGCCAAAGTGTGATAAAGATCCATGAAGAGAAGCAAATGAGTTTGAGGGCCAATCAGATTGTCCAAAACAAAGCAAACTCTATATACCATCCCATAGAAAGAGATCAAAATGATTTAGGAGTGAGTGTCTAGATAGGATACAAATGAAAATGTATTAGGAAAATTGTCCTATTAAAAAAAATAAACAATACAAATTTTAAGAAATATCTATAATTTTTTAACTTTTTTAGTTTTTAGCTTTTTAACAACCTGAAAACTATATAGGTAAAATCAACTTTACTTAATTAAGAAGGGTTATTACCATTTCTATTGTAATTATTTTTTAGCGATTTTCAAAATGTTTAAATTTCTCGATATAAATATTACTCATTTTGATCTTTCATAAAATATGCAAAATCAATTATTATTGTGATGGAAAATTAATATTAATTGCAATATACCCTAACAGAGTGGCATAAATTATAGCAAGAAAACAATTTTAAATGTGAAAAATTTGATAGAGAAAAATACCCGAATTATCATCAACAGCAGAGGGATTCAAAATAATAATCCATTAATTGAAAGCTAATTACATAGAATGAGAATTCCCATCAAAAACTTTGTCCTTGACTTGAAGGTGGCACTTGAAAACCTGCTGTTGACTCTACCTCACACCTCACATATTCTTAATTATTTGTACATTATCAACGTATCATCACTTAACGGCCATTTTTGACTCATTCCTAGTTTCCCAATAATCAACAACCAAATCATCAACTTTTCCTTCCCAAATTAAACACTCATTCCACACAAAAACTATTTTCATGTCATTTATCTTGCTGCTTCCCTAAAGAACTTATGAACTTCCTCTTCATATTATTAATACAAAGTGGGGCAAATCCAGACAACATAAGACGTTCTCAATATGCCAAAGGGTTGCGGACGCAATTTTTTCCTCTTTTTTTCCATCTAATTACTGTATACTTTGGATCGACAAATATCAGAATTATAATTATCTATGCTATACGGGAAAACTCTTGCAACCTCAAACGCTAGGTGCCTCGAATTTCTACACAATGTTTTTTTTTGTTTTTGTTTTTTTTTGAGAGGGTGTACAGGACTCACCACTGCACCCAAAGGAGCGGCCATAAAAGATTTGAAATCCAACCCAATGGGTGAGTCCTAACATAATGCTAGTAATTTATGTATAAGAAAAAAAATAATTAAATATCATATAGAATATTCAGTTCTGAAGGTAGGCAAATATTGCACTACTATTGAAGTTGGATGATTCAGACAAGGGATGGGATAGCCTTTTAGAAGGTGTTATGGACCATAGTGTGGGAAAATGGCCAAGGCGGATCGAGCCCAGCTGAGAACAATCAATGAAGATGTGGTGAACAGATTGCGAGGGAGAAGGATCCCGTGACAAGTAATGTTGATGTGGCCAATGCGGAGGCATGTGAAGATAACCTCGTGTCTGCGAATTCGTCGGTGAGAGGACCACTCGCCGTTGTCCGGCTTTACATTTAAAAGTTTCGCCCCTCGTTGATCACTCGTCCAGCACTCCTGCCAGTAAGACCGGAAGCCTTGTCGGGGAGTAGAATAATAATCAGTTGACGGAAGGCAACCTTGTTGAATGGCATCCGAGATGTACCTAGAACAGCTACAGAAAGAGTAGGCGGCCACTCCTCTGGCTTCTCTGTCAGCGGTTTCGTTGACGGTCACCCTAATGTGAGAGGATGTCCAACGGAGTATATTTTGGTTCTTACGAGAGTGGAGCAGCCGAAGATATTGTTGTATGGTGGATACTATTGAGTTTTTAGAAAAAGGGGCTTTGAGCGTCTGCAGGGTGCAGAGCGAATCAGAACAAATGATATAAGGGTGGTCTTGGTTAAAAAATAAAATTCAAGAATCGGAAAATATGGGAGAGGTTGTGGTCGGGAAAGATAACAAATATAATCACGCCGTCTCCTGTTTTAGAGTCGTTGGTAAACGCAGGAATGGAACCCGCGTGAACTGCAGAGTGATACAAGGTAACGCGTGGCTGGATATAGAGAGGTCAGGACCAGGAACATGATGGGGGAAGGAAATAGACAAGGTATGAACCCTCCATCTTAAGAGAATGGCAGCACCTTTTGGAAAGTGATATTGAGGAATTTAAGAATGCTACAAACTGTGTTTGCAAATGCCTAGTAAGGAGGATTTTGAAGAAGTCT
>JABUQX010135413.1:0-10000 GCA_015478945.1 Trachelipus rathkii
TCCCCTTTTTCTAAACACTTTATACACACATACACTAACGACACTTTATACACACATTCACTATGACACTTATTCACACATAGGCACTTACATTAAACCATATACACTTAGACTCGTTACCCACACACACAGATACATCTTACACTTACACTCACACACTCGAATTTTGATGCCTCAACTTTGATACTCAACTTTGATGTCCCAGCATAAATGTCTCAGCATTGATGCCCTCAAATTTGAAGGTTCAATCTTTTGAATGACTCATCTTTGATGAGTCATCTTGATACCATCTATATTGATGATTCATTTTTGATGAAATCATTTGATGGCTCATCTCTACCCCACATCATAGAACAGAGTTTAATTATTAATGTCCTTCCCTAGTTCATAATTGAACCACAAGGGCCCGCTGCGCCCTCCGCGCAAAAAGACAAACCAGCCCCGCCCACCCGCCTGGTGCAATCCGCCGCGTCCCCGCCCGCGCGTGTGCGCCCGCAGGCGCAATATTTCCGCGTTCCCGCCGCGCGGGCGCCCGCAGGGCGCAATATTTCCGCGGTAACCCGCTCCGCCGCGTGCGCACGCAAGGCCATATTCCCGCGCGAATGAAAAATATATATACTATAAAGTCATTCATTTTTATTTATAGCTTAAACATTTCAAAGAATTTCTTTTCAAATATACTATGAGTCATTCATTTTTATTTCATACTTAAACATTTTTTATTAAAAACATTTTCGCGAACCTAAAACTGTAACTCATTACAGACCTATTATTTAACACATATATTTATTAACACATATATTTATTAACATTATTTTTTACTTAATACTTTTTAATTTATAAATTTTTAAATTGTATGTAAGAAGAAAAAAATTCAGAGTGTCTGATATATAACAATTTATTTTCTACAACTTGTAACCGAAAAATTTTACTAAAAAATGTCAGTTAAAGTTGCAGTAAACATGAGTTAAAGCAGTAAAGCAGTAAAACAAAAGCATACTAATCCCCCCTAGGTGTTAGGTAACACCTCTATTGTTTTACTGCTTTACTGCTTTAACTTTCTGCTTTACTGCTTTAACTTTCTGCTTTACTGTTTTAACTTTCTGCTTTACTGTTTTAACTTTCCTTTTTGTTAAAAATACTGTTTTAAACTCATATATTTATTAACATTATGTTTTTTATTTTGTTTTAATACTTTTTATTTATTTTATATCTGATATATAAACATTTTATTTTACTACAATTGTACGAAATTTTACTAAAAACATATGACTTAAAGCAGTAAAACATGAGTTAAAGCAGTAAAGCAGTAAAACAAAAGCATACTAATCCCCTAGGTAACACCTCTATTGTTTTACTGCTTTACTGCTTTAACTTTCTGCTTTACTGCTTTAACTTTCTGCTTTACTGCTTTAACTTTCATGCTTTACACTTGTTTTAACTTTCTGCTTTACTGTTTTAACTTTCTGCTTTACTGTTTTAACTCATATATTTATTAACATTATGTTTTTTATTTTGTTTTAATACTTTTTATTTATTTTATATCTGATATATAAACATTTTATTTTACTAAATTGTACGAAATTTTACTAAAAACATGTGAGTTAAAGCAGTAAAACATGAGTTAAAGCAGTAAAGCAGTAAAACAAAAGCATACTAATCCCCCCCCTAGGTGTTAGGTAACACCTCTATTGTTTTACTGCTTTACTGCTTTAACTTTCTGCTTTACTGCTTTAACTTTCTGCTTTACTGTTTTAACTTTCTGCTTTACTGTTTTAACTTTCTGCTTTACTGTTTTAACTCATATATTTATTAACATTATGTTTTTTATTTTGTTTTAATACTTTTTATTTATTTTTATTATTATTTTTATTATTATTTTTATTATTTTTATTATTATTTTTATTATTTTTATTATTTTATTTTTATTTTTATTATTATACTTAGTGTTATTTACTTCATGCCTATTGTTATTATTATTTAGAACACACATTCACTATGACACTTATACACACATTCACTATGCCACTTACATTCACTATGACACTTACATTTACCCATAGATACTTACATTTATACACTTACACACACACACACACCAACACACCAACACACCATCACAACACACACACACACACATACAGCTTTACTTACAGACACGTAGACAGATTTAACTTTACACTCACGCACAGATTTACTTACACTCACACATAGATTTACTTACAACTACAACAGATTTACTTAACAACTCCACATAAATTTACTTACACTCACATAGATTTACTTACACCATACAACACAGATTTCTACACACGCGATTTACTTACACTTACAAACATATTTACTTACACTCCAATACGATTTACTCTACACTCACCAACAGATTTACTTACACTCACACACACAGATTTACTTACCTCCACAGATTTTACTTACCTCACACACAAGATTTACTTACACCAACAGAGTTTTACTTCCTCGCACACACAGATTTACTTACCACACACGCACTCACTTACACATATAACGTATAATTTATTAAAACATTTTAATGTTTTAATTAAACACGTACATTTATATTACTCATTCAAATATAACTAAAATTATTTCAAAGTTTCTTAACACTTCTATAATAAATAGCAATCATTATCTTTGAACAAGAATTTATTATTAACTGTTAATAATTTTTGTTTATAATTTTATACTAATCAAGTTTTAAAATACTTTACTAAAATTTTAAATGAAATTTTATTAAAAACATATCTTTTACGTACCTTAAAAAATAAAATCAGTAAATCAGCAAGGTTAGCCCCTAGCACCCCTCTACACCAAGCTATGACACGTTTTGTTCTATTGACTTACTGCTTTAACATCATCTTTACCCATGTAATAAGTATAAAATAACAAAATAAGTTCTTCTCTGCTAACATATCATGTATTTTATTAAAATCTTTCTAAGTTCTTATTTAAAAATAACAATTATTCACTTACATTTATATTATTCGCTCGATGTTAACTAAAATATTTCAAAGTTTTTTAAATAATTCCGGATTTTCTTTATTATTATTATTATTATCTATGTTCATTGACAATCCATCACGAGAAAACACAACAACCCGCACTCCTTACAGATACGAAACTGACCTGACCTCTCTCTGTAAAATGTGTTGAAATACCTCTACCTTAGGTCTAAATTTAGGAATAATCTTTTTGTACCCAGGGGCGATTTAGACCTAATTCCCGGTCAAAATATATTTCAAACCGACCTTTTTCTGTAAAAAAATGTGGTGCAAAAACTACGTTAGGCCTAAATCTTAGGTAATAAAAATTTAGGATAAACCTTTTTGTATCAGGCTGATTTAAGCCTAATACCAGGTCAAAAGGTAATTCTAGTATAGACAAGAATCGAAAATCAATGTTATTATTAATTTTATAAATTTAGGTATAACTGATACATGCTGGATCGGGAAAGATCCTTTAATCAGGTAAGAAGGAAATGTTTACCTTTCCTTGTGAGTGGCCGGAGTAATCCTTATCTCTATATGACCTCGTAATGTGATTGGTCGAGAATTATTTTATGCGCTTTTTTGCGTTTTCGTATGTAAAAACAGTTTTTATTATCCTTATTTTACTTTCTTAAATAAATATTTTACATGTATGTTAAGAGTTTAAATAAACGAAACCCCAGGCTCAGGATATGAAAAAACATGTTTTTACATACCTAAAAACCAAAAAGCGATAAAATAATTCTCGACCAATCACATACGAGGTCATATAGAGATAAGGATTACTCCGGCCACTCACAAGAAAGGTAAACATTTCCTTCTTACCTGATCAAAGGATCTTACCGATCCAGATGTTTCAGTTTTTGAAATAATTTATAAAATAATAATAACATTGATTCTCGATCTTGTCTATTAGACTGGAATTACGTTTTGACCTGGTAATTAGGCTTAAATGCAGCCTGGGGATATACAAAAGGTTTATCCTAATTTATACCTAAATTTAAGGCCTAACGTAGTTATTGCACCACATTTTACAGAAAAAGGTCAGTTTGAAATATATTTTGACCGGGAATTAGGTCTAAATCGCCCCGGGGTACAAAAAGGATTATCCTAAATTTAGACCTAAAGTAGTTATTTCAACACATTTTACAGAGAGAGGTCAGTTTCGTATCTGTAAGGAATGCGGGTTGTTGTGTTTTCTCGTGATGGATTGTCAATGTACATAGATAATATTAAATAATAAAGAAATCCGAATTATTTAAAAAACTTTGAAATATTTTTAGTTAACATCGAGCGAATAATATAAATGTAAGTGAATAATTGTTATTTTTAAATAAGAACTTAGAAAGATTTTAATAAAATACATGTTATGTTAGCAGAGAAGAACTTATTTTGTTATTTTATACTTATTACATGGCTAAAGATGATGTAAAGCAGTAAGTCAATAGAACAAAACGTGGCATAGCTTGGTGTAGAGGGGTGCTAGGGGCTAACCTTGCTGATTTACTGATTTATTGTTTTAAGGTACGTAAAATATATGTTTTTAATAAAATTTCATAAAATTTTAGTAAAAGTTATTTTAAAACTTGATAGTTATAAAATTTATAAACAAAAAGTATTAACAGTTAATAATAAATTCTTTGTTCAAAGATAATGATTGATTTATTATAGAAGTTTTAAGAAACTTTGAAATAATTTTAGTTATATTTGAATGATTAATATAAATGTACGTGTTTAATTAAAACATAAAATGTTTTAATAAATTATACGCTATATGTGTAAGTGAGTGTGCGTGTGTGTAAGTAAATCTGTGTGTGAGTGTAAGTAAATCTGTGTGAGTGTAAGTAAATCTGTGTGTGAGTGTAAGTAAATCTGTGTGAGTGTAAGTAAATCTGTGTGTGTGAGTGTAAGTAAATCTGTGTGAGTGTAAGTAAATCTGTGTGTGAGTGTAAGTAAATATGTGTAAGTGTAAGTAAATCTGCGTGTGTAAGTAAATCTGTGTATGAGTGTAAGTAAATCTATGTGAGTGTAAGTAAATCTATGTGTGAGTGTAAGTAAATCTGTGTGAGTGTAAGTAAATCTGTGTGTGAGTGTAAGTAAATCTGTGTGAGTGTAAGTAAATCTGCGTGTGTAAGTAAAGCTGTGTGTGTGTGTGTGTGTGTGTGTGTGTGTGTGTGTGTGGTGTGTGTATAAGTGTAAATGTAAGTATCTATGGGTAAATGTAAGTGTCATAGTGAATGTAAGTGGCATAGTGAATGTGTGTATAAGTGTCATAGTGAATGTGTGTTCTAAATAATAATAACAATAGGCATGAAGTAAATAACACTAAGTATAATAATAAAAATAAAAATAAATAATAAAAAATAAAATAATAAAAATAATAATAAAAATAATAAAAATAATAATAAAAATAATAATAAAATAAATAAAAAGTATTAAAACAAAATAAAAAACATAATGTTAATAAATATATGAGTTAAAACAGTAAAGCAGAAAGTTAAAGCAGTAAAGCAGAAAGTTAAAACAGTAAAGCAGAAAGTTAAAGCAGTAAAGCAGAAAGTTAAAGCAGTAAAGCAGTAAAAACAATAGAGGTGTTACTAACACTAGGGGGGGGATTATATGCTTTTGTTTTATAACTGCTTTCTGCTTTAACTCATGTTTTACTGCTTTAAAGTCACATTTTTTAGTAAAATTTCGTACATTGTAGTAAAATAAAATGTTTATATATCAAGATATAAAATAAATAAAAAAGTTATTAAAACAAAATAAAAACATAATGTTTAAATAAATTAGGAAGTTAAAACAGTAAAGCAGAAAGTTAAAACAGTAAAGCAGAAAGTTAAAACAGTAAAGCAGAAAGTTAAGCCAGTAAAGCAGAAAGTTAAAGCAAGTAAAGCAGAAAAGTTAAAGCAGTAAAAGCAGGTAAACACAATAGAGGGTGTTACCTAGGGGATTAGTAATGCTTTTTTGTTTTAAGCTGCTTTACTGCTTAAAACTGCATGTTTTTTACTGCTTTTAAGTCACATGGTTTTTAGTAAAATTTTCGTACAATTGGTAGTAATAAAAATGTTATATTCAGATATAAAATAAATAAAAGTATTAAAAAAATAAAACATAAGGTTAATAAATATATGAGTTAAAAACAGTAAAGCAGAAAGGTAAAACAGTAAAAGCAGAGAGTTAAAAACAGTAAAGCAGAAAGGTTAACAGTAAAGCAGAAAGTTAAAGCAGTAAAGCAGTAAAACAATAGAGGTGTTACTAAACTAGGGGGGGATTTGTTTTACTGCTTTACTTCTTTACTGCTTTAACTCATGTTTTAACTGCTTTAACTCACATTTTTATTAATAAATTTCGTACAATTGTAGTAAAATAAAATGATTATATATCAGACACTCTGAATTTTTTCTTCTTACATACAATTTTTAAAAATTTATAAATTAAAAAGTATTAAGTAAAAAGTATTAAGTAAAAATAATGTTAATAAATATATGTGTTAAATAATAGGTCTGTAATGAGTTACAGTTTTAGGTTCGCGAAAATGTTTTTAATAAAAATGTTTAAGTATGAAATAAAAATGAATGACTCATAGTATATTTGAAAAGAAATTCTTTGAAATGTTTAAGTATGAAATAAAAATGAATGACTTATAGTATATATATATTTTTCATTCCCGCAGGAATATTGCGCCTGCGGGCGCCCTCGGGGGGCGGGGACGGAAAAATAATTGCGGCCTGCGGGCGCCCGCGGCGGCGGTTACGCGGAAATATTGCGCCTGCGGGCGCACGCGGCGGGCGGGTACGCGGAAATATTGCGCCTGCGGGTGCGGGTTCGTGGGTCTTCACGCGGAGGGCGCATGCGGCGCCCTGGTGTTCCAATTATGAACTAGGGGAAGACATTAATATTAACTCTGTTCTATGATGTGGGGTAGAGATGAGCCAACAAAGATGATTTCATCAAAGATGAATCATCCAATATAGATCGCTAAAGATGACGTCATCAAAGATGAAGTCATCAAAGATGAACCTTCAAAGTTGAGGCATCAATGCTGAGACATTTATGCTGGGACATCAAAGTTGAGGTATCAAAGTTGAGGCATCAAAATATCGAGTGTGTGAGTGTAAGTGTAAGTGTATCTGTGTGTGTGGGTACGAGTGTAAGTGTATATGGTTTAATGTAAGTGCCATAGTGTGTATAAGTGTCATAGTGAATGTGTGTATAAGTGTCGTAGTGTATGTGTGTATAAGTGTTAGAAAAGACTACTCAATAGTAGGAAGCATCCTTCCTAGCAACTTGTAATATACACCAATCGATTCCTCATACCTTATTACCTAGGGGTAGACACCCATATTAGGGCTATTCTAGGCTCAGGGGAGGCTAGAAAAGGCTTGAAAAAAGTGGCACTCAGTTGGCACTATGTGGCACTCACTTGGCACTATGTGGCACTCACTTGGCACTCATTGGCACTCACTTGGCACTCATTGGCACTCACCTGGCACTCTTGGCACTTCACCTGCAACTCATCTAATACTCATAGAACACTAATAGAACATCACTAGGTCTTCTTACGGTGATTTGGAACCATCAAAGCCATCAAGTTAGCGTGGGTCAAAAATGACCCATGGTATATGGTAAGTTCAAAGGCTAAATATCATGGTCAAACAAGGTAAAGACATCAAAAAATAGGGCTAAGCCCCTAAAGGAAGAATAAAAATTACCCGTGGGGCAAAAAATGACCCATGGAAGATCAAAGGGTTGGTCGAAAATTAGGGTGGGCCAAAATTGACCCATGGAAGACCAAAGGGTAGCCAAAAATTACCGTGGGCCAAAATTGACCCATGGTATCTGGCAAGGTGGTCAAACAAGGTAAGACATCAAAAATAAGGGCTAAGCCCCTAAAGGAAGATCAAAAATTCGTGGGCAAAAATGGCCCACGGTCGAAAAAATTAGGGGGCGTAAAATAGGGGGGCAATACGTACAACGGTTGCTTACGCAACCGTTTGGCGCAACCCTTCTTCGAAGGGTTGCCAAAAATCAGGGTTGCCAAAAAATTGGGGTTGCCAAAAAATTAGGGTTGCCAAAAAATTTGGGTTCTCAAAAAATTTGGGTTCTCAAAATTTGGGTTCTTCAAAAAATTAGGGTTCTAAAAAATTAGGTTCTCAAAAATTAGGTTTCTCAAAAAATTAGGGTTCTCAAAAAATTAGGGTTCTCAAAAAATTAGGGTTCTCAAAAAATTAGGGTTCTCAAAAAATTAGGGTTCTCAAAATCGACTTCCTAAAAGGACAAGGGCAGGTAAAATTTGGGCTCCAAAAAAAGGTCAAGTCGGTCAAAGGGCAACCTAAAAAGGTCAAGGGCAGGTAAAATCACCCTCAGGAAACAACCTGGCGGTCAGAAATTTGATGACGTCATTTGTGTGCGGAATTTTAGCCCTACTACTGTTGTTAGTTCACGATAGGTTAGTTTAGTTTACGATGGGTTAGGTCAGTTTTTAACAATATGTTAGGTTATGTTACGATAGGTTAGCTTGATTAGTTTATGATAGGTTAGTTTAGTTTAGGTAAGATGGGTTCAAGTCGTGTTTATATATATATATATATATATATATATATATATATATATATATATATTATATATATATATTATATATATATATATATATATATATATATATATAATATATATATTATATATAATATATATATATATATATATATTATTATTTATATTAATATATAAATCATTGATTATTTTTTTTAATTAGAAATAATACTGGACTCTTTTCACTTTTTTATTTTCTTCTGCTCAAATACCCTAAAATAGCAATTTTGTTTTTGTTTATCCGCATTTCGTTAAATTATTTCCCCCGAAAGCTTTTTTCCATTCTGATGCAAAATGACATTTTTTCTTAATTTATAAATTAATTTTTAATATTTAAAACTCTCTGATCGTTTTCATTACGACTTAATTGTTATTAACAATTAACAATATATGAAAAAATAATTAAAAGCAAGCAAAACACTCATTGTTTGTAACAGAAAAGGTCATTATATATATATATATATATATATAATATATATATATATATATATATATATATATATATATATATATATATATTATATATTATATATATATATATATATATATATATTATATATATATATATATGGTTTCAATGTCGCAGATAAACGTGTTTTTTTTAACTTTTTTTTAACTTGTTTTTTTTATATGATACTAACAATAAATTTGAGAACTGATGAGCTTGATCAAAAAATTTTAAATATATAAAAAAAAATATATTTAATATTGTACTTCTTCACGCGTCGCACGTTTAGCAGCGCCCGAGACAGAGCGGCGTCTCGCGATATTTTCTGTAGTGCAAAAACTTTTCCCGAAAAAAAAAAAGAGAAAATCTGTTGCGGCTAAGTATATCCATGAAGATTAATTCGAAATTCACCTCATCGTCGATCCATATAGTTTAGGTTGAGTTTTACTGCATCGTCGATCCATATAGTTTAGGTTGAGTTTTACTGCATCGTCGATCCATAAAGGTTAGGTAGTGGTTTACTGCCTTCTAAGTTCAGGTTATGATATGTAAGCAGGAAATAAAATGTACTTGAAAATTCATTGACACAATGAGAAAGTTCTACACTTAATGAATAATATACGTATTTGTGAAAAAGTGACATTATTATTATTATTATTATTATTATTATTATTATTATTATTATTATTATTATTATTATTATTATTATTATTATTATTATTATTAATCTTTGAATTAATAAATTTATATATCTAAAAGAATTTTCCTTTAATAAAATTAGTGAGGCAAAATAATTTATAAAAGAATGCTTTTTAACACAAAATTCGAACGCAAAGGCAAAAGCCACAAATTATTTATAACTTAGCTTAACTAAAATTGTATTGCAAGGGTGTCAGGACTATTTAGGATTTGGCCCACAGAATATATATATATATATATATATATATATATA
>JABUQX010135413.1:17500-27500 GCA_015478945.1 Trachelipus rathkii
TCTCTCTTCTCTCATGACCGGCCAATTTATAAACGTACAAAAATATATATTTTATATATATAATTATATATATATATATATACTAGTTTATATGTAAAGTTATAAATTATACATATAAATATAGTAATATATATATATATATATATATATATATATATATATAATACAAATTTAGTTGATTTTTTTTTTTTTACTTCTTGATTTTTTTTTCTTAAAAAGCAAAATTTTAATTGTTTTTTTTATATATTGTATTTACATCATTTATATTAATGTTTTTATAACTTTATGAGCCAAGATATTTTTATTTTAAGCACCTAAAAAATCAATTTAATTTTAAACAAAGACATTTTTTCATTTTTCTCGAAAACATTTGGGATTATTTTCAACTATATATATATATATATATATTATAATATTATTATATTTAATATATATATATATTATATATATTTAATATCTATTAATATTTGATGTGTATCCATATTAAATATTTATATATATATATATATCATATATATAATATATATATATATATATATATATATATATATATATATATATATATATATATATATATATATATATATATATATTGGATTTTCTATCCATTGAATTAAGACTGATAAATTTTTGTTTATTAGAAATTATATTTATCGTTGTTTTCAAATCCAGAAATTCGTCCTTTTATACACATAACTTTTATAACTTTTCTTCTTTAAATGCAACAATCTTTCTGGTTCTTCTACCTCACTCTTTCTGGTATTTTACAATTTTTAAATGTCAACTCCAAGTTTGCTTCTTCCTCTCTCCTTCCTTTTGTATTTTCTGTCGGTAATGCTGTTTGCTCAAATATTTCTCTCTAATTCTAAACGGTTCTAGAGCTATTTCTCCTCTTTGCCTCTTTTTCAACTCGTTAAAATATTATTTCTTCACTATCTGAGCTTAACACTAAGAAGGAGGAGAATGCTGAAGTTATCCCTCCTATGGTCCTTAAATCTTTGTGTTTCTGATATTGATGTACCGATATTATCGGTATCTGTTTTCTCACTGCCTATCAACTTCAACCTTTCCCTCCTGCTGAAAGAATGCATTCATTCAGCATGTGCTGAAGAAGCGGGACTCCAGTCAACAATCCAACTATCGTCCTATCGCTTTAACCTCTGTTCTTCCTAAAGTTTTCGAATCTATTCTTAACAAGAAGATTTAGAAACATCTTAAATCTTCTAATCTTATCTCTGATTGCCAGTATGGCTTCTGTAAGGACCATTCGATTAGTGATCTTTCCTTTCTCTCCGACTCTTGGTTCTCTGCTCTTCCGCATTTCGGTGAATCTTTTTCTGGCGCTAGACATATCGAAGGCTTTCGATAAACTCTGGCACAAAGCTTTAATATCTAAACTTTCCACTTTCGGTATTTATCCTTCTCTTTGTAACCTTCTCGTGACTTTCCCCATCTGTCCCCCATCGGCTCGAGCCCCCAAAAGAACTTCTGGAGTATTTATCCCTTCCTCTTGACTTCCGTTCCGGTCGCTACATTGGCTGCTATTGTAGATAGTCACCATTTATCATTTTAATCTATCCAAAGTGATGTTCCTCAGAATTTCTGTTCTATCCCCAACTCTTTTTTTTTCTTCCTATTTTGCATCAATGATCTTATCTGTTACTGTGTCTCCTCTCCACTCTTAGGCTGATAACTCCACCACTCATCATTACTCCTAATTTGAAAGACGACTCATTCAACAGCAAATAAATGATGCTAGGAGGGTAGCCTTGAAGCAACAGACCTCTGATCTTTCTCGTACCTATAGTTGTGTTTAGATGATCAAGGAAGATCTCAATGTAACTCTGTGACGTGCGGTGTCCAGTGTTCGAATCCCGCTAATGGAGAGTAAAATCTCCTTTGGACTCATATTCCCGACATTTTTTTTCTTGTGATCTTTCTTAGAAGGATCAGTGATCTTTCTTAGAAGGATCAGTGATCTTTCTTAGAAGGATCAGTGATCTGTCTTGGAAGGATCAGTGATCTTTCTTAGAAGGATCAGTGATCTTTCTTAGAAGGATCAGTGATCTTTCTTAGAAGGATCAGTGATCTGTCTTGGAAGGATCAGTGATCTTTCTTAGAAGGATCAGTGATCTGTCTTGGAAGGATCAGTGATCTTTCTTAGAAGGATCACATTATGTTCTTTCTAACAAGTTTCTAGGAAATTGGGTGTTCCAAGGCTCCTTCGGAACTTCTTCTCACCACCCCAGTTGCTAGCTCTGCATAGGGGCGTTGTTCACCTTTGTATGGATATGGTTCCCAATCTTTTTTCAGTAGCGAATCCCAAAAATAAAAAAATAGATTCCATGCACCCCTATCCTTTCACAATATTTAAGGTTGTTCTTCACGCTTGTCGTGAACTTCTTCTCATCACCCCAGGGGCGTTATTCGCCCTTGTATAGAGTATGAATCACATATCTGGATTGTTCCATACATATTGGCTCTCCTTTGAAATAGTGTAGTCTAGGGGCTTGTTGACTCCCTTTTATTCTCCTACTTCTCGTAACTAATTTCCTACAATCTTTCTAGCCGTCAAATGGTGCCCTCACTCTAATTATTCTGTTGTTATTATTATAATTGGCGTTGTTTTTTTTTTTGTTTTTTTTATTTTTCCTGTCATGTACCTCTCTCCTTCTTGAGGAGAAAGTTCTGCTACTCGTATTTCAGACAGTCTCATCCTTTCTCCGCCCAACTCTCTGACCCAGACTTAACTGCTATGCTCAATCTTACATGTACTCCACTGGTAAAGTCTGGAACACCCTCTAGGTAATTTCTACCTAGGGTCCGAACTAGGATTCGAACCCACTCCATTTATCTATATTTCTAGCTTCCTTTGATATGCACAATTTCAAGATCTGACTCCAGATAGGAGAATATCTGATAAACACCTTAAAGAGGAAGCTAAAATACATAGTACTTTTCTTGAATGGCCAATATTAGAAAACACATATATATATATATATATATATATATATATATATATATATATATATATATATATATATATATATATATATATATATATATATATATATATAAAAAATATATTTTTACTATTATAAAATTGTTTTTTAAATCAGCAATTTGAAATTATGAAAAAAATATAAATGATAAATGTGTGCTGTTAATTTGTAATATATAAAAAGTTTGGGAAAGATAAACTGTTTGAAGAATTCCTCCCTCTCAAATATAACTTTACTTTAACATCTTAATAGCAATTTTCTAACTCAAAGAAAAAATAATTAAAAGTTATTAGTTTTTATTATTGCTATCGTATTTTGATGTTATAAATTTTTAATAATTATTGAGAGTTACTAATATTTTCCCCTTAGACATTAATTTACTATATATAATATATAATCAGGATGTATTATATTTGATTTCTTTTAGGCGATTTTTTATTACATTAAAAACAAAAACAAACAAAAACTGGTTTTTAATTAGTTTGAAACCTTATCAAATTCAGAACAAGCAAAACTATATATATATATATATATATATATATATATATATAAATATTATATATATATATATATATATATATATATATATATATATATATATATATATATATATATATATATATATATATACCGTGGCTCAATCGGTAGAGCGACAGAGTCGCATGGCAAGGGCGCGGGTTCGATCCCTAGTCCGGATCCTAGGTAGAAATTACCTAGAGAAGTTCCCCTCCTAGAATAGGGCTATACCCGTGAGGTGTATATATATATATATATATATATATATATATATATATATATATATATATATATATATATATATATTAATATTATTGTTGAGAGCATATATATATATATATATATATATATAGGGTTGATTAAAAACTGTTTTTTTTTAAAAAAACACGTTTTTTTTTAAAAAAAAGACCAAAGGCCAAAATTTTTTGTTTTTTTTTGTTTTTTTTTAAATTACTTATTTTTCATATATATCAAGTCTTTTTAGGGTATTTAGCATTAAAATACAGTAAATACAATATGTTAAAAGAGGTATACAATATATAAAGTAGAGTTTAGTACTTAATAAAGTTTTATTAGTGCTCTAGGGCATATAATTATTACATTTCACATGATCTGATTATTATTATTATTATTATTATTATTATTATATTATATATTATATATATATATATATATAATATATATATATATATATATATATATATATATATATATATATATATATATATATATATATATATATATATATATATATATATATATATATATATTCTTCTATCTATCTTTTTCTCCCCAAGACTGGTGGTAAGGTGTGTAACATACAAGCATCAGAAAAGAAAAGCAGTAGAAGTATATTTCCAAAGTCGAAAAGAAAGCCCAGCCTTACCCCCCCCCCTCTGTTCCATTAATTAGTAAGGACTCGTCACAGTCAGAAAATCCACCCTATAGCTTCACGGGACTGCGACGGACCCTCACTATGGTAAATCGTCAGTGTAAGGGTTCATCCCTTGACCCAGGTGGGCCACAACCATACCCCCTCACAAAACCCAGCCATTCTCTCTTATTATGCACCTTTATTCTCGCCTCTGCCAAACTCACATTTCTCTCCTTCAGACATTCGTTTACTGACTCAATCCACTTTTTCTTCGATCTCCCAGCCGGTCGATTCCCAACACACTCGCCACTATACATCTGCTTAAAAACCGACTATCATTCATCCTTTCCACATGACCAAACTATCTCAACATACTTTCATTTATTCTCTCATTTACCCCTTTCTTCACACCACACAACTCTCTAATATGTTCATTCCTCATTTTATCAATTTTTCTCACACCTAGCATGCCCCTAAGATTGTCCATCTGAACACATTGAACTTTAGATCTATACTTCTTATTCCAGACCATAGTCTCACTACTATACAATAACACAGGTAACAACATACCGTCATATAAGACCCTAGCGCACTAAAGACTTAGTCCCTTTACATTCACCAACGATTTAATTGCACCAGCCACCTTCCTGCCATTCACAACTTTCCTACTACACTCGCACTCATTCGTTCCCTTCTCTCATCCAAACAGCATTCTAAATATTTAAACTCAGACACTTTTCCAGCTGCTCACCATCTAACATAACCTCTCACACTGAGGAATCGCTGTCCTCACCCAACCATAACCTTACTCTTATCTACGTTTACTTTCAAACCCCTCCTTTTACACACCCTGCCAAATCTCTCTACCAATCCTCTCAAACTCTTTTCAGATTCGCCACACAAACCAAATCATCCGCATATAATAGGTAGGAAACCTGCACTACTCAATAAATCATTCTAACACCATTTCTTGCCACCCTGCAAACTCTTCAATTCATACAAAACCACATCCATATACAAATTGAATAACCAAGGAGACATAACACAACCCCTGCCTCACTCCGCTATTAATACTAAACCAATCACTTTTTGACACCATTTATTCTTACACACGCCTCACTATCGTCATACATACTTTTGATTCCATTCAGAAGCCTATCACCAACACTATTTATCACTAACACCTGCCATAGACCTTCCCTATTAACCCTATCATACCCCTGTTGCAAATCCATAAAACCTAAATACAATTTATTCTTCCTCTCTCATTTTCTCTATCATTTGCTTCAATGTAAAGATTTGATCCACACATCCTCTACTACTCCTAAACGCACCTTGTTCTTCACCAATCGGTCCTTCAGTCACTCGGCGCACTCTTTCGACCAAAACACCAGCATATATCTTCCTACAACACTCAATAGACTAAATACCCTATACTTCTACAGTTACCTTATCTCCCTTTACCCTTATATAAAAGGTACTATTACTGCCTCTCCTCTAACCCTCGAACCTATACCCTCCATAAACGCTTTATTACACAACTTCAAGATCCAATCAATCACCATTTTGCCTCCGTTCTTGATCATTTCACCAGTAATTTCATCTATACCTGCAGATTTACTATTCTTCAACTTTCTCACTCTACCCATTTCCTCCTCTTTGCTAATAACCTAATCCCCAAAATACCTATTCCTTCTTGTACCATCAAACCCACACACAGTCATTATCACCTCATCATTACTGCCAATATTATACAGATTTTCAAAGTGTTCTTTCCACACTCCCCTCACATCCATTTCATCAGTTACAAAAACACCATCCCTATTCATTATTCTAAGCAGGTTCCCCTTATTCTAATTCTTAACCTTTCGCGCTTCCTTCCAGAAGAGCTTCCTATTCCCTTGTAAGTCCCCATTCATCCTAATTCCAAACTGTTCATTTACCTCTTCTTTTCTCTTACGTATGCATCTTTTAGTATTTCTTTTTTCCTCCTTATATAATTCCAAGCATCTTTCTTTTGAAACTTCATCATTTGCTTTTAGTACATTCAACCACACTTCTTTTTTTACTTTTAACCGCTTGCATCACCTCTTCATTCCACCACTCCCTGTTAACATTCTTACTTCCTACTTTAGCACATCCACATACTTCCTTTTGCACTGCTAACAACTGTTTCCTTCATTTGCTTTCCAGATTTATTCAGTTTCGCTTGTTCACATTCAACTGGATTTACTTGCGAGCTGTTCTTTAAGCATACTTCTATCCTTATTACCTTGTTCACTAAACTTCACTCTTTAATTTTACCTACTTCCTTTCGTATCACCTTCCTCTCCATCCAAGTCCCCACTAACTTAATTTTACATAGAACAACATAATGATCCGATAATCCCATTCCTAAACCCCCTCACTGATTTAACATCCAACACATACTTCAACATCTCCTTCTTCACCAACACAAAATCTCTACCTACACCAACTCTAGTATACTTATGGATACTCTTATGTTTAAAGAAAGTATTACTTACACACATACCTCTCCCCTCACAGAAATCAATCACCTTCCTACCATTCTCATTTTCTCCTGACACCCCAAAACCACCTGTTATACCATCCTTTTTTAGATTATATATATTAGTACATATATTGTATACAAATATATATATATATATATATATATATATATATATATATATATATATATATATATATATATATATATATATATATATATAAAAAATCTGTATTAATAGTCAATATTTAGGCCTAGAAGGGGTATTGGTACTACTGTATAATTTAAAACATCTTTAATATACATAAAAAGAGGTAATTTTAAAAACAAAAACATTTTGTTTTTAAACGTGTTTTTTAAAAAAAAAAAAAAAAAAGATTTTTTTCACAAATCTATATATATATATATATATATATATATATATATATATATATATTTTCTTGTTGATATATATATATCTATATATATATATATATATATATATATATATATATATATTTTAGTTATAAGAAGAAGTATATATATATAAGAAGAAAGTATATATATATATATATATATATATATATATATATATATATATATATATATTATATATATATATATATATATATATATATATATATATATACTCATAAAAAGCGTGTCTGGTATTGATTTTTGCGCTTGACGAAGCCCGACGTCTCGTCAGGAATGTTTCGTCATTCAGTCATGCGATCGCCGGAAACACAAGTACTACACCACCACTGCAATCATTAAAATGCCATTAGTTATTATTATTATTATTATTAATTATTATTATTATTATTATTATTATTATTATTATTATTATTATTTTGTGTTTTGGTAGTTGTAGTAGTATCATAAGTTAATTTGGTAGGATTTGAAATTAGGGAGATGCAAATTTATTTTGTGAACTGAGATATCTCTGCCTAACCTAACTAGACCTAGCATGGTGTAACGCCTCCTAGGGATTTTGAGAATAGAAATATCATACTTAATATAAACCAGTCCTAGCACGGTGTA
This sequence comes from Trachelipus rathkii, assembly GCA_015478945.1. Classification (NCBI taxonomy): domain Eukaryota; kingdom Metazoa; phylum Arthropoda; class Malacostraca; order Isopoda; family Trachelipodidae; genus Trachelipus; species Trachelipus rathkii. Next base: position 25,425 of record JABUQX010135413.1, read on the forward strand.
ACGCCTTCTCTAGGTTTTTACTCTAGATATCATCCCTATCCTTACTAAACCTAACTAGGTGTAACGCCGCCTAGAGATTTTGAGAGCTGAAATATCACACATAATATAAACTAGGGTTGGAACGCCTACTAGAGTTATAAAAGCACTTTCTCTGAAATAATTATGAATTTAAGGTTTTTTTTTTTTTTTTTTTTTTTTTTTTTTTTTTTTTTTTTGTGCATTCAAAATTATATATAAATCTAGAAAGTTTTCTCGTAGCCTCTACCCTGCAGAAAGCTATCCCCATCTAGATCGACCCCCATTTTTAGGGGTAACTCTCCCCCTGTCCCACCAAGATCGTTTCTCATAAAAGGTTTCATATATTTATCTTTGTAAGGTCGCATATGTTAAAACAATTTTTGTACGAAAATAAATTATTCTTCAGTAAAAATTCTCTCTCTCTCTCTCTCTCTCTCTCTCTCTCTCTCTCTCTCTCTCTCTCTCCTCGGGCACACGCATACAGTTTTTTGGTAGCTCAGCTGTCTGCTGTGAATTGCATGCTTGGGAATCGTGGTTCGCATCTCGGATCTCATATGTATGTATACGTTTTGCAATATAGAAACTTATGTTGAATAATTTTGAACCGTTGATTGAACGGACGCTAAAACTTGTTTTTTTTCGTAGATTTTATATAATTAACTTACAGTTTACTTCGGTGTTAATGTTCATTCTCACACGGCACTACAACATATACAAAAGTTCCCCCACGCCCTTTCAAATATACTAAAACACATTCTCTTTAATGATATCCTCTCGTATAGAAAGTATAAGAAACTGGATTCGAACTCACGCCAACGGTGGTCACTTCAACACATCCTGTTTCCCTGAGCCGAAATGAGATTTACTATCAAAAGCTTTTAACTATTCACCACTTTTCCACTATAAGCCAATAGGAAATTATACAACTCAATTTTTCCAGAGTATATAACGTACATTACTACTACTCTACTACTACTACTACTAATACTACTACTTTGAATGTTTTTGATGTGCTGTTATAAATGACCAAGAGTAACCTCTGCTCTTCGAAATGTTGATGAATCCTTTTGTTGGTATTACTGAAAGCTTTTTACATGTTTCTTTTTATTTTCAAACTTTTACATAGACGTTGTTTGAACTATACGATCCACAGTAGGCGAATAGACAAACGAATTTAAGGGCGTCCAGACTAAGCGTAAAGTCCGGCTGTGAAGGAGAGAGGAGATCTTCTCACTGTGTGTGAATGAGCTATATCCATCGGTTGCATGAATCCGAACACATTTGTTTATTTGATAAAAGTCAAAATAAAACTTTATTGTAATAAAAGTGCTTCACAACTATAAAAATATTAATAGAAAACAAGTCCTAATTATTTATTTAAATCTATGTAACCTAACCTAACTTAACCTAACCATATATATATATATATATATATAGACATATATGTTCCTAAGTGTAGGAGGAAGAGGTAAGTAATATATATAGCAGAAAGAGTATATATATATATATATAAGTATATATATATATATATATATATATAAAGTAAAAATGCAGAACAATATTTCAAACTTTTGTTGTTGGCTGCGCGCTGTTGCACAATTTTGTTCGAAAACGTAAATTGTCAAAACTTAGACTTCGGATACATTCTTTTCTATACATAATTAAGAAGACTTATATATATATATATATATATATATATATATATATATATATATAGTAGAGAGAGTATATATATATATATATATATATATATATAGAGAGTATATATAACTAATCATGCTGTAGCACTAACTTCATAATATATATAAATTTTTCCATTTTTAATTATTTTTTAGTAAACAAAAGTTTATTTATAGTTTTCTCCTTCACTTTCTTTATCTCTTCATAAAACTTTAGTGGATATGTGGAAATTTATATTATTCAAAAGCCAGAGAGAGAGAGAGAGAGAGAGAGAGAGAGAGAGAGAGAGAGAGAGAGAGAGAGAGAGAGAGATTGTTTAAATGGTATTGGCAAGAAACAATATTTGCATATTTATAAAAGGTTTCTTCAATACATAGA
>JABUQX010135413.1:32500-37006 GCA_015478945.1 Trachelipus rathkii
ATAGTTAGAAGGATCAGAGCAGCATCACTTTTTCGGAATAGGTTGGACATATGCGCGCTTCCAACACTGAGGGAAAGTGCTAGTATTGAGGCATAGAGAATATAGTTGAACGAGGGGTGGGGTCAGCACGGAGAGGAATGCCATCCGGCCCACCCGCCTTCCTAACGTTCATAGATTTCAGGAGCTCATGCACCCGATCAAATGAAATGACAGGTAAAGGCATAGGACACCTGAGAGGAGAAGGAGGAGGAAGAGGAATACCAGAATCGTCCAGGGTTGAATTAGAGGAAAATAGGAGGCCAAAGAGATGATTGGCCTTTTCAGTTGGAGTATTAACAACAGAATCATCAGAGCGAATAAGAGGAGGAAAGGATGATTTACAGAAGTTGTTAGAGATGTTTTTGGCAAGTAGGAGAACCAAGGAGGTCAGCGCACTTTCGTTTAATGAAAGTCCGCTTTGCTCGTCGAAGAGTATCCCTGCAACGATTTCTAGCTGAATGAAAATTGGCAAGAGTGATAGGAGAACGAGAATTTTCCACACCCGATATGCATTGTCTATAGCCTGAATGGCCTGAGAACAAGTATAATTTTGAGGAGAAAAAGATTTAGTCCAAGAAGGAATGAACCTGCTCATCCCATTAACAATTACAGTTCCCACTTTATCGGCAGAATCTGAAGCGTCTTAAGAGTCAAAGCAGTCACTTCAATTATAGTTAGCGTAAAGAAGCAACGCAATGCCCCCCAATCGGCCCGATCAAAGTGCCAGAAAAACCGCATAGGGCAGGATGGAGATGTTGGAGAGAAAGTATTAAAATTAAGTGATATAAGGTTGTGGTCAGATTTACCGATAGGAGCGAAGGTGGTGTATTTATAGAGAGAAGGACTAGTGGTGAAACATAGGTCAAGTGTGTTCAAGAATCGGTTGGGACGATCCGGAATGTGTAGGTTATTTAATCAGTTGCTCCAGATCCGTTGAGAATACTGAATGATTCGGCTTCCTCCCCACCTAAATCAGTACGAGAGGAACCCAGCAATTCAGTTTTGTGTACATTGAAATCCCCTAAATAGAGGACCTCAGTATTTGGATGAGAAGATATAACAGTCTCGTGAGAAGTAGTAAGGTAATCAAAAAAAGGCATGAAAATCTGTTCTGTTAAGAGAACAGTAGCAGAAGCATAAGAATATTGTAGTAGAAGGAAGAAAGATTTTAAGCCACAAAAAGTTAGTAGGAGATTCGAGATTCTCGAGACGTGTTATTATAGGAATGTTTATATTTACATAGGCACATACTCCACCCTTCAAACGGAAATTATAAAATAAGTTATAGTTGGATATATTAAACGAGTTGAAGGATGAATTCTTAGCCATCTGGGTCTCAGACAAGAGCATAAAATTAGGTTTAGAGTTAGAGAGGTAGTATTCCATGGATGCAGAGTTAGAGTGCAAGCCATTGATGTTGGTAAAGTCAAAAGAAAGCCACGCCCACGCAATCACACAATCACACACACACACAAAAAAAAATAAATAAATAAAAAAACAGACAAACAAATAGACAAAAAACCAAAGGAGAAATGAGGAAAAATTATTCGTACGCTAAAACCTAAATTTTAAAACGATAAAACCCTATTTACAGCAAATATCTAAAATATGAATAATCCAGAAAGTTTAAAAACACTCACGCACTCACACGCTCTCACGAAATTGCGTACCAAAAAAAATACTATTGATCAACTAAAAAAGTAGATAAATCTGTATAAATTATAATAATGGCTGTCCAAATAGGTAAATTTTACGCTAAAGCCCAAGTTGGAGAAACGCTAAAAATCTAAGTTAAAAAGGAAATTGAGGAAAAAAAAAAAAACATAACCTAGTAATAGCTATCTACATCGAACTAGATTTATTATTGAATCTAAAGTTTCTCATAATTTTTCACCCAAAAAGTAAGAAGTATCGGCCATATTAACCGATACCGCGTGCCATTCTACCCGATACCATCAAAAATGGCCGATACTACCGATACCGATACCATTACTATCCGGTACATCCCTAATATATATATAATTTCGGAGTTCCAGTTAATTATCATCTGGAAAGTAGGTAAATATAGATGCATGGCACGCGATCATTTGCGTACCCACGACTAGTGAGTGTTCGAATATATTAAAAAGAAATAAGGCCCAAATATTTGAAACTCAAAGCATATAGTTATTTATTTGTCATACATTATTAGTTAGTAAATATGGAATGACTTTTTTTCGTTTCTTTTCGAAAGTATTTCTTGTTTCATGAAAAATTCGCTGAAATTAAATAAATAGATAGATATATATATATATATATATATATATATATATATATATATATATATATATATATATATATATATATATATATATATACTACTATATACTATATATATATATATATATATATATGCTCTTATCTGCTATATATATATATATGACCACATTTTTACTTATGCTCTTATATGTCTATTATCTCTGTTCAAATTTGCTCGCTGGATTTTATATATATATATATATATATATATATATATATATATATATATAAATATATATATATATAATTATATATATATATATATATATATATATATATATATATATATAAAGACTGATCTCTATAATGTTAATTGGCCCTATTTACGAGATCGCCTTGATACAGCAAATAATAAGATAGTTTTCGAATAGCGAAACGCATCTTTATTTATTTTTTTATTAATTACTTCTAATGACTATTGTACATGAACACAAATCAAGTTATTTCACTATTGTTCAAAAATAAATGTTTACTCTTTAAATATCAAACTATTAATTTAAATGACTCCAATTAAAGTATCAATTTTTGGACCAAGAGAGTGCCAAGATGTTAGCTCTCTGGGTTCTTTACCCTAACTGACCTCCCTGCAAGCGGCACAGCCGTTGGGGGACAGAGTCACCTTGGTGACCTTGATAATATACAAAAAGAATGAAACAGTTATTTCGAATACAGGACTTTCTTTGTACAAGATTTCTTATAGCTGTGCACCAGAGATCCGATCCTAAGATAGTCCTGGTTGCACTTATATATCTTTGTAAATTTTTATACTATGATTACAGTATATATATATATATATATATATAGCAACAATAATATATATATATATATATATATACCATATATATATATATATAACTCTTCTTCTTCTTCTTCTCTTTCTTTCTTTCTTTCTCTTATATATATATATATGAAAAAAGTCTGTTTGGAAATAGCATAAGGAGAGAGCAAAGGGAAAAAAATGGGGTAAGCGAACAGTTTGGATGAATGGGAAATTACAAGGGGAATAAGAAAGCTTTCCTGAAGGAAATACAAGGTTATAGAAGAGATTAGGGACTCTTCAGAGAATAAGAATGAACGATAGTACTTTCGTGGATGATATCAGTAAAAGTTATGCAGAAAGTGTGGAGAGAGAACTTACCTCAATATCTATAACATTAACAGTAATGAAGAGATGATAGTGAATATATATATATATATATATATATATATATATATATATATATATATATATATATATATATATATATATATATATATATATATATATATATATATATATATATATATTGGAAAAATTAATAGAGGAGGGAATAAAGTCATAAATAAACTTATAACAAATTTGCATTTGATTGCAAATTTCAGAGAGATTGTGTTTGAAGATGGCTTAATATCCTGATCCATTCTCCTCTAAAAAGATTCAGCAAATTTCTCTAGATCGTAACAATACATCATATCTTTCCACCAACTTTTTTGCCCATCCGTGTGAGTTTTGTCCATTTTATGTCTAGGAAAATCTTTCCCTGTTTTCTTGTTAAATTAATAGTCCCGCCATAGCAATCTAAAATAAGTACCTAGTTGCATTCGTTGTGCCATAAATTTTCTAATGTGTTGCACTTCACATGGATGTGAACGGCAATGAACATATAAATAAGGCCGCTGAATATTTTCAACGAAAGCTTAAGCACCTCTAAACATATCTTCATTGCTTCTGCCATCCCATATCTTCAAATGGTCTACTGTTGGGAATAATGTAAAATGAAGACTCCTCGGATATCTTATTCTTTTCCGATCTTCAGCTATTGAAGATTTCTGATCTGATTAAAGGTTTAGCGTTTTGCGTTTATTTAAAGTTTAAATTACATATGGTTCTTGAATAGTAGCTACTTCGTGATGGTAGCTGATTATAGTCATAATTTCACGATAGTATCAAATTAAAAAGTGTTGCAGTATTAGTTGTGTAAAGTTCTCTGCTGACAGTTTTTAAAGAAACAGAATTCTTGAAGGCAGATGTTGAGTAGTACTTCTACTGTCTCTTGTACTGTACTTGTACTTGTACTTGTATTTTTTGTGTTCTTGGAAGCAAAAGCAAATTAGCCAATCACTCACGACCATAACTAAAAAAACTAACTAACTAAAAACTACGCTTGAAGCTTTCTTTTTTGGGGACGT
>JABUQX010135414.1:0-13323 GCA_015478945.1 Trachelipus rathkii
ATTTTGCTGAGTAATATTATATTCTAAAAACTTCTTTATCAATTAAGACCTATTCAGTAACTTTTCCCAACCAGAGATGTCAAGCTAACTGGCCTATAATTTACCCCAAATCTTTCTTAATTACCTTTCTTGTATAATAGGCCATACAATTGATATCACTCATTCCTGAAAGAGGTCCTAGGTATCATACAATCATATTAGAGTGTCTCGCAATTAGCCATGCTCAGTCTTTCCTTTTAAAAACACTCAACATTATATTAGCTATTCCAATCCTTCTCTTACGTGGAAGACAGTCAACCTCGACTGTTTACTTTTGCTCTATCAACTCTCCATTCATCTGCCATGACCTATTGTATCTTTTACTTCATTAAGCTTCTTTCCCTCTTTGTCTAATTTTGTTACCTCAATTGGGTGAGTCGCTAGTCCTCTCTTTTACCTTTACTTAAGTTTCTCACTCCTTCCTAACTTTTTTCTGAATTATCGCTTTCCCTCCTTTCTCCATTTTAAATACCAAATTTAATTTACAATTCAGTTCATGTTTAACTCTGGCATCTTTCAAATACGTCTTTAATAGGAAATTCCATTTTCATAAAATGTTTCTCTGTCTCACTCTTTCACACTATATTATACTAGAGTCATATTATCTCTTTAAATTTATTATTATGGGTTTATTAGCTTTCGTCTTGCTATAATTGATTAGTTATGGTTAGACTTTTATTACTTAAGGGCTATTAAACTAAACTGGATTTAATTAGTTTTACTATTCTTTAAAATAGATATGGGTTCTTACTCATTACTTACTAAGTTTAAATATAAATTCACTAAAAACCTACTACTAACTTTAAATTAAATTAAATTTATTTGGCTTATTTATTTTGTATGTTATTCGAGTTGAATAATGGAAATATTTTTTTTTCCTTGATTAATAATTTTTATTTTAATTCTCTTTCTCAAATGCGCATGAAACTGCTTGTCCAAAAGGTGTATTTTATAGTAACTTGATTAGGGAGTAATTTCGTCATTTATGTCCTGTTATCTTAATTTAATATTTTTATAATGATTTGTTGATGATTGAATGAATAGGATTTTGAATTAATGAACAGGTAACAGCGTTATCATATATTTTATGACCTTATGGTTTTTTATTCTATTTCTAAAATTTTAACATCTGGTGATTTATATACAATTTTGTAGCCAGGTCATTATCTTTAAAACATGTTAGGCTTTTGAATAAAAAAAAGTGAAAAAGTGTTTTTCTTTTTGTTTTTTTTACCAGGATTTTTGTTTCGGTGGAACTTTAGAGGTTAGCGTATACTTTAATGTCGTTTATCAAAGGTATAGCACAATCTACCGTTGCCAGAGGTTGTTTGGCTTTTCCGGTCAAACTTTAATCATAACCTACGTTTTTCGTTTGTCAATTATAATGATGATTGGATTTTAGCGTTTTCAGGTTTCATGGGTGACTTGGGCACTTTATTTCGTGGGTTGAATTGTGACTTTCTAATTTTTTTTATATAAATATATAAAAAATAATAATATATTTTATAATAGTACATGTTGGTTAAATCTACTGTGCCTACTTGTGTCTCCATAAATTGTTTGTAGGGAACGTTTGGATGATGGTTTGAATATTTGGACATTTCTTTTGTTATTTCTATTTATGTATTATTATTATTTTGATTATTTTTTATTATCCTATTAATGCTAATGTTTAATTAATAATTATAAAGTTATCTTATTATTTATAGTAAAAATTAAATTATAAAAAATTTATTAATTTTATCCACAAATATGAAATTTCAATTTAGGGTCGGTTGAATATTAGTTTATCCAATACAGATTTTAATTCTTATTTTTTATAAATATATATGATTATTGACAATTTTTTAGATACGATTTTAATGATGTCTATTTTCACTCTTATACCGATAACTCTTACCTTATATTATTATTGAAAATTTGATAATTTTAGGAGAGAGATTTTAAATTTTTCACATTTTGATTTTATCTCCACGTATGCATGTTCTTCCTTTTCTCTGGTATTATGTTTATTTTGTGTCCTTCCCTTCATGGGAAGTGCTCGCAATGCAGCTGGTCATTTAAGGAGTGTTAATAAACGGATTGTATGAGGGAGGAGAGAACGAGTTATTTTTTAGTTGGGTATTGTTTGCTGATTTATGAATTCAGTTCATATTTTCGTGAAATTTTAGAGTGTTCTAGATTATAAATTCAAAGTTTCTAGAGAATGTTTATAGTTAAGTTCAGTTTTTTTTTATTTAGAATTTATTTTATTCTTTTAGTTTGGCTATAGTCTCTGGTCATAAGGTTTCTGCAGAAGTCTTGCGCACATAAGATATGTCTTTAAAATTCATGGTCTTTAACTTTAACTTTCTGAATCTTTAGAAATGGTGGTTTTGAATCTTAGAAACTTATGTTTTTCGGGAAGAATATGAATTGAAATTTTTTTTTTTTCTCAATATATTACGATCTTTCCTTACTTTTGTGCTCATGACTATCTCTATAGGCTACATGATTTTCAAAAAAAAATAAAAAAAAAAATTAAAAGCGTAATAATAAAAGGTGTGCTTAATCTGTACCTAATAGTGCCTGATCGACTATATATTATATATATTTATTCTATTATTAATATTATTATATATTATATTTATATATATATTACTTTATTTATTATATTATTTATAATACTAATTATGTAACTTATTACATGAATATTCTTCCAAGTGAATAGGGCCTAGCTGCTTGCCACCAAATACCTGGAAATTTTTCCCATTAAGGGTTTTTTTCTTATAGGTAGAGCAAAAACTGAATCAGGCCTTGAGGTCGGTTTAGGACCATCCTAGTTCAGGTTACAATAAGATTTGTTACAAGTATACCAGTATATTACAACATATATAACTACTAAGGTCCTAAACTGAAACCTACCTGGATGGATCGACTATGCCTAAACTTAGACCTAATCTAGTAAGTTTATTTCCATAAACCAGATGGAGTTCTGGTAACCCATGGCTATGCTGTAATTTCTTTAACAGTCTTCCCAAATTGCCTATTTTGAAAAGTAAGATAAAAAGAAATTCCTGTCAATTTTTTTATAAGAAAAGTTCATAACTTTTTTAACTTTCCGAGGTTATAACCTTTTCTTCGCTAAAGAGACCAATCATTTATTTTTTTTATTATTCATTACTAACTTTTGTAATTTAATGCGTGATTGGGATAAAAACGCTGTTTTAGAAGGCCCCTTAATTATAAACAATCTAACGTGTTTTTCATATTTCTTTTACATTCGAAAAATCAGTAAGGTAAGACACAATTTTTATGTATAATTAGCAAAACTTATCATTTCCTAAACTTAAATGGGTTCTAAACTGAATTTAAACAAAAAATCAATTGTAGATTGAAATATATTTATAAAAATATAAAGATTTGGCCAGCCAATTTTTTAGTCCTCTTATCTGAGACGAAAGATAATAAAAAAATTAATTGGAAAAAAAATATGATATTTTCGGCAGGATTTCACTAATCTGTTTAGAAGGCCCTTATTAATCGGGCAATGTTGTTTACAAGAGCAAGGAAGTAATAAGTAAACTGTAATAAAGCTATGTAGGCCAGTAATAGAGTAATTGTGTGGCACAAGTTTTGTGGCTCCCTTTATTTATAAAAAAGCTTAGATTGCTCTAGAGGAGTTCAACGTAGAGCCAACAAGGATGATTTCTGCGTTTGTGGGTAAAGAGCTATGAGGAGAGGCCTGAAAGGAGTTAGGAATGTTTTTCTGGTAGAAGGCGATTTCTCAGAGGGACATGATACAAGTCTACAGACCAATAAATTCTTTATTTGGGTAACAATTACCATAAATTTTTCATAGTAGAAAATGGACATGTTTACATATTGCAGTAATTAAGAAAATTAAAAAGAAACAATGCCATCTTTGATATAAGAAAGTATGCATTCTAATTCAGTATTAGGGTTGTTAAATTTTGGAATGGTCTGCCAGAGGGGGTTGTTGAGTGTGATTCAATTGATACATTTAAGAAAGGTTAGATTCGTTTATTGGATTGTTTGGGTATCATATAATATATTTGACAAAAGCCAAATTGGCAGGTTTTAGTTATAGTAGTTGTTAGTTATGTTAGATGGCATGTGTGACCATAACTTAGTTATTAATGCATTGGATGGTTTGGGTATCATTATTTAGAATATATATATCATAGTTTTGACTAAGCCAAATTGGTGGATTTGTTGTTACAACAATTTGACAAGCCCAGGGTGCTTTGTGGATTTGCATGAGCATGTTTGGTTAGTGGGTTGACTGGGACAGTCTCGATAGGCCCATGTGGCCTTCCCTACTGTCTCTATATTCTTAATGTCTTAATGTCTATTACCTTTGATTTTGTAAATGAAATTTAATCTTTGGTAAATTGAAAATTTACTTGAATTTTGCTTTTTCCTGCACTCTATTTCTGTTTTCAATAGCATTGGAATAGTAAAATTTATAATGTGAATAACAGCTAAAGTAAGGTTGCCAACATAAGCTGCCCCAATTACCAGAAGACTCTATTACATTCAATATTATCAATTTCCAGTTATTTTTTTTGACCTTAGGTATTTACTAGTTGGCATAATATAGCGTAACTTTTTCTTGTTCTAATAATTTAAGACTGACATTACCCTAATCAAATGCAAAATTCAATTTTAATAAAGTTTAACAGCTATGGGTAGTTAAGATTTCGCAAATATGTTGTTTTTCTATCACAAACAGTTGTTTGATATTGGAACCATATCGAAGCAAGCCTCCATTCTTCAAAGGACAAATCTAGAAATATATGAAAAACTATGTTTAAAAAATAACAATGGTAATTATCCTCATGAAAGCACACTTCTATTTTTTGCAATTTGATCCCGATACACATGCCCCTTATAAGAAAATTTGAAAATTCGTATATATATATTTATAAATATATATATTCAACTTTAAAAAATTGTAGCTCAAAATGTAAACAAGAATTTTTCCGTTGCAACTGCAACACTTTTGCGAGGGTAATTATTTAGTCTTTACAAAATGGCCTCAAAATTCTACTTAATAAATAAAAATTCATCTATTACCAGAAAAAAGAAAAGATCGTCAGCTACAATTCGCAAGAGCCTATCAAATTTACTATTCCTATTTACAATTTAACTACAATTTAAAATAAAAAGAGATTACCTCCCAAAATATAAAGCCACCCAGTTCTCAGAAAACCACATATTTAAATTCCATAATACCTTTCCTATATAAAAAAGGAAACTTTTTCTTACTCACTTTTAACTGCTATCTTAGTTTAAACTACATACAATTTCAGTTAAGAGAAGACTCCAAATTATTCAGCAAGTGCTTACACTTGCCACGTTATAGACATTAAGACATTAAGACATTAGAATTTAGAGACAGTAAGAAGCCTACACGGGGGCTCCTGTCGAGACTGTGCCCATGTCAACCCACTAACAAACATGTAAAAAACTATTATTATACTTTCACTATTATTATAGTTTATTTTTGCTCATTTTAGTATTTTATTTTAGGATATAGTATTTTTTTTAGGATTTAAAAACTATTAAGTATACTATACGTTATCTTTTTATTTATTAGTTAAAAGGAATTTATATTTTTTGTCTACATGTGGCTATCCATTTTTCACTAAATTCACTAAAAAATCACATTGTCTTGCGATAATTGTGGAATCACTCTTCTAATTCAAAAGCGGTACTTTATAGTCGTGTTTGTGTAATCAATTAAATAAATCAAATGTAAGGAGGGTAATGAGGGAGTGAAATTTTCTGTCGAGTGTTCTCTTTCGGAAATATTTTCAGCTATCAACCTATCTCGTTTCGTCTTGAACACTTCGGCAATTTCATTTAATTTAGATAGTGTCTAACTTTTAAAGATTTTAAGTGATAGATTAATAAAGTTTAAGCAGAGTTATCTATGGACTATCTAGATCTTATTCAAAGCGCAAAAAAATCTTTGAAACAACAAATTCAAGGTAAGGCTAATTTAGATTCACAATTGTACTTATATTATCACTTTTTTTAAAACCTTATATCTTTCAAAGATTTTTATTTGTAACTTAATTTATATTCTGCTTTAGATTAAATTTTTCTCAATTGTGTAATCTATATTGGTCTTCACGAACGGATTTGTTGCAAGTATTTGATAACTCGTGCATCAATTGCAAATTACAAACAAACTATCTCCGAAGCTATAGCAGTTTTCGATAATTTGTGTATTATTAGGTTGCAAATCATTTTAAAATTAAGGTTTTTTAAACGGAGTGAAAATATTAGGAGAACAGTAGAAGCCACATGGGCCTATCGAGACTAGCCTATGGTGTTTTTGTCCTATTTGTTTAGTTAGTCTTTTAGTGTAATTAAATTCAAAAATTTGGTATGTAGAGTTAGTAGGGAGCAAAGCATCATTGCCTAACCATTACATTAGTGAATTTTCCTAAAAATATTCAAGCTCAAACTTAGGCCTAGGCCTAGGCCTAGGTCATTTTCAACCTCAAAATTTGTTTTTTGTGTGTGTGTGTGTGGTCTTCTAAACCCTTTCAAAATTCAAATCAAATAATTTGTCCTGTGATTTGACTGATTAAAAGTCGAGTTATTAAGTGATTATTTATTAGAAATTTGTGCAAGACTAGAGGTGCGCTAATTATTCTAGAATTGTTTTTTTTGTTTTATTTTGGTTTCCTAATAGACCTTTTCAATTGTATTCTTTAAACTGAATAATTTGGCCGGGTGGTAGGCTATCTTTCATTATTTCTATCTACTTCAAACTAATCATAACCTTACTGTTCTGGTCATTCTAGCGCAAATTTGCAGCGAAAACTGTCTGACCCAGAGATACAAGCCATTCTTGATAGAGTTACTATTAAATTCTAAGCCATTAACTATAGTTCAAGCCATTTCATTCCTCAAAGAACAAGTAAATATTTATCTTGGTCAAATAGAGGAGTAGGCCTATAGAAAATAATAAAGATAAAGAATACGTTTTATGTAAAGGATCTTGTAGAGGAAGTGAGTCCTTGTTAAAAGATTTAAACAACTTGACAATATAATAAAAATATATAAATGATAATTGAAGTTCCTCCGTCATTCCTGAGTTTCATAATAAGTAGGTTATGTAGTCAAATTCAGTACCAATTGCTCGATTAAATCAAAATTAAGTTGAATTAATTTATCTAAAGGGGCACAAAATGGCCAAACCATCCTTCCAAAAAAATTACTTGCTCTCATTTCAGTGTTAATCTGTTCTTAGAGCTATAAATTGTGGTTTCTTTGAGTGGTATATGAAATTCTAGATAATTTGTCTTATAAAATTCTTTTATTTCGAAATTTAGAGTTCCTTAGATTTTTAATTTAAGTGAATTCATTAAACTTCACTGCTTTAAAAAAATAAAATTAAGAGATAAAATACTCTCTAGATTCAGAATCTTTCTAATTAGTGATAAATATAATTATAATAAGGCTCTTGAACTTTTAGACAAAAGAGTTTTTAGACGAAAAAATTTTTCATTGATGAAATCATTAAAAAATCATTTATCTTTTAAAACCAAGTATTTGACCCAACATAATATATAATGCGACTAGGGTTTACTTATATGATATCAGAACATTAATTATCAATTATCAAAGTTATAACCTCAATTATCTTGAGGAGGCTACTGGATTAGTATACGTTAAAACAATAGTTTTACAAAATATTATTACCTGGTATGTGGTAGTCAAGAAATTTACTCGCAAGTTGTAATACCCAATTACTTCTTTTCTGAATTTGCAATCTAAATATTCGATATGTTACTATGAAGTTCCAATTAAATACTCGGCAAAGCTTCTTGATTGGTTAATATGTCGCTATTTCACTATAACACTTGATAGGCAAGCCAATGAGTGCGGAACAATAGACATTAGTTGCAAGTAGGGACATGTTGGTTACCACTGAAGAAGGTAGACTTGAAATGGAAATCCAGGTATCTAAGAAGAAGAGAGTATATGTGCGGAATAATGTGACATTGTTAGTAAATTGCGATCTGATTATAGCGCAGAAATCAGGTCGCTCTTCTAGTTTTCCATTGGGGCAGAAAAAGAAGCTCTAGAAGAGGGACTAGAAGAGGGTTGTTCCTGAACATTAGTTTTATCAGGCCACTTGTACGATGGCCTGAACGTCCTTGCCTGTTGGGCGAAGTAAATGTGAGCATTGCAGACGTGGGGCCTTTGACTTTGACTGTATGAACCCAATCCCATAGGTGTTCCTGTTGCCGATGCTGTTGTTACTGCTGCTACCGAAGTAGTTGCCTGTGTAGTAGTTGCTGTGGACGCTGCCATAACAGGAACGAACGATGCCAAAACCACTAGATCATTTGCTAGTTCACCAAGTTGTTCAAGGGTAAGTGCTGTTTGCAAGCCATCAGTCGCAATGTTTCGTTGGGAGAGTCCCTTCAAAAACTGCATCCGATATTTATTCTTGCTACATTCATATGGTTTACATAGTACGAAGTCATTTCTCGTAGATGAAGGAAAAGCTTGCCACTGTAAGCTTGTTTGGGCATAACTCGTTGAATAGTCAGTCTTACTTTTCTCATAGATTGTAATGACCGCGTTCTTCAGCGGAGTGTAAGCTAGAGCATCGAGATCTGCAGAGGAGATACGGTCCACGGCGTCAGTGGGCAGCTGGGTATAAGAGCATGGAAATACTTCGTCTTCTCATAGTGTGATTTTGCAAGATGAACTGCGTCTTCAACACTGCGGCACCAAGAGTGGAACTGAAGTTCAGAAAACTCTGGGAGGTTTTACTTTTTCCGGTGATAGATTCTTCCTATATTATTCTTGGGCGTAAGGTTATTGGTTTCAGTTTATTGTAGATATTTTCTGGAGAGAGAGTTTTTTCTTTGGTCTTGAGCTGGTGTTCGGAGTGTTGGGTTCTACAATTCTGTAGTAGAGGAAGAGGCAAATCATTTCTGTAGTGGCAGGAGTGAGAGATCTACTCTTCTTCTTCCTCCACTGATAGATATAGTTGGAGTATCAGAGGGCTTGTAGTTTCATCTTCTTCTGCTTGTTCCTCTACTGCACAGATAGTAATTGATGGAGGGTTTGTAGTATTCTCCTTCTGCTGTTCCTCTAATGCAAGGTAAGGTACTTGCTCGGGTTCCGTCTGGCCTTTGGTGCTCGTATCGGTTGTTAAGTGATGGTATCTTTGCATAGCTCCTCGGTATTAGGCTTCGTTTATATGTTGAGAGGCCTAAGTATCTACAGGCGCAGAAGAATTTCACATTCTCTAAGAAAACGCACCCTCCTTCTTCACCAACAGGAAACTATATTGGTACGTTTGATTGCGCGTAGCTTCGAGGCTAATGAATCTAATCAACACCAACTAGTATATGACCTTTTAATTGTTATCTAGTTTTAAGGGTAAGGTGTTACAAAGAGCTTTAGGTTGTGGTTATGTTATCAAAATTGAAACTTCAGAATATATTTAACAAGTGCTATGCCTTCCTACAGGTAATTAATCTTCTAATACATATTAATTATTCTCGCTGGCTGACATGCAACCGAGTTAGGTTTTATCTGAGTAGAGAGAGAGAGAGGAGAGAGAGGAGAGGACGAGAGAGAGAGCAGAGAGAGAAGAGAGAGAGAGAAGAGAACGAGCGAGAGAGAGAAGAGAGAGGAGAGAGAGACATAAAGGCGGGGACATAATCAATGCTTTAGATCAATAATTACACCACAACTTCATCAGTAATAGCAGTTATAATGACAATTTTGATAAAAGAGATAGACACTATAGCACAAGTCTCATGATCACTACAAGTGAATATATCATGCAATACCAAATATATTACAGAGTAAAATCACAATTAAAAATTTTTCTTAAAGAATTGTACTTTTTTAGACATAAGTTGCGTTTGATTATTGTATTTCTTATTGATTGTATCACATTTTTCAGATGGTTTTAGACCGGACCGACCGTCAACTTCTAACTTATTTGAAGAATGTTTCAATTACCGATCTAGGAAAATTACTTTTAAGAATTCTTTAAGTTTATTATATTATGCTAATACATGATAATTTTATATTACAGTATCAGAAGTATTTGTGAAGCGAAACGTTACTTGACTGGTATTCAGTATAGCTTAATAATGACTATTAACTTATGATAGTATTATATTATCTATACACTGTCCTCTTCGATTACAGTGCATTAATATATTATATATATATATATATATATATTAGTATATATAAGAGTAGATATATATATATATATAGTATATATGTTACGGGATTTAACAAGTTTTTTTTGTCAAACAATATTGAATTTGGGTAAAGTTTCATTGGCTGGCCCTGCGTCATGCTCTGGACCCTAGCTCTAGAGAATGGATGACTGAAGTGTTTGTTGAACACTATTCCCTCTCGTATACAAAGTGGTCCAGTGTGAAGATAAGGAGTGTTATACATTGTATTGCCAAACGAACTGTGCGGTTTATCGTCGTGGGAAGGAGTTCCATACTGTAATCACATCTTTTAATGATCTGAGTGAAGTAGGTAAAGATGCGATTTTTCATTTGCATGTTGAGCCTGACATATGTCTTAGATTTTTTATGCCGATGTACTGTGATTCTCAGTGTATTATGTATTCCGCACCCGCTCGCGCTAGGCTTTTGTGACATGAAAGGATGAAAAAATCTGTTTTTTTTTTTTTTTATGTTTGTGAAGGTTGAGGACGAATTTAGTCTAACTATTCAGGATACACCGACTGGAGGTCTGGCGTTATGCGGGGCGCACTGTTAGGTCAGACATTTAGGAGCGTGACAGTGCTTTGAAAATGTGAAATAAAAGGTAGTTGGGTCATATAATGAGGAAAGTTCCAGGTTTTTATACCATTTGAGCATTTGAAAGAACGAGCAAAGTGTGAAGTCTCAAGAGAGTGCGTTACCAAAAGTGAATACATCCTATGTGATAAAATCGTATCAAACACATGCCAGCCAAAAGCAGGCGGATATGGGATATAGGTTAATTGAGTGGGCAGGGGAGGCAATGGCTTGGAGACGATCTGCATATCTTTTTTTGTTTCCAAGACTGCAAGAGCATTCCAGCAGAGATGGATGAAGCAGACATTTTCGTTTAACAACTGAAGAAGAAAAAGGTAGGAGGAAAATAATTTAGAGTCGGGCATTTTTGTCATAGCTTGTCTCAAAATGAATCAGATGGGAGTTGAAGGAGATTATTCGGTGTTATCGTATTTATGTAAAAATATTTTGTCTTTATTTTTAGTAAAGAAAAAGATTTTGTTGATTCTGACATCGAAATACAGATTAGCATGAGATACTGATGACGACTGAAATTTCTTTGGTCAGGTTTCTGGTTACCAATAAAACTTTAAACAAGGCGTTTAAAAGTAGAGTATTTAAAAGCAAGATTTAAAAGTAAGTTAAAAACTGAAATAAATAAACCTTGCCCTCCTGCATTGCTTTGAGATTCATAAATCTAAAAACTAATTAAACATTTCCAAAAATCAAAGAAATTCGATTACTGTGTTCTGAACCCAAAGATTAAGAATATCTCCTCACCAAAGGTAGGGTTTGTTATAGCAGAAGCCTTGACGAGATACAGAAAACTGCAGAGACGAAAAAGTGTTGACAAGAACCCCGAAAGAAGCAATTTGTAAGTTAAAAGAAAAAATGTTGGAGTTAAATAATGTAGAACGTTTTTTTTGGAAACAAGTGAAAATTAAAGTTGGAAGATAATGTTTTTTACTCTACTCGCAGCCGATGAACAAAATTTTCAGGGCGGTATATAATCGGCGAAATTCATCTTTTTACTAAGGTTTATTTTATTATGTGCACTATCAAAAAATTTCATAAAATTACAAAATTTTCTTTTCAAAATCTGTTCTATTTTAATTCATAGAAAAATGCTCTACTTAAACAAACAAAATTCAGAGAAGAAATAAAAAATTAAAAAATGGATTGAAGTTTCATGCGATCGAGATATACCAGGAAAAATTCATGGCAAATTTTCAATTTAGAAAAAAGTAGTGTTTGAAGCGAGTAATACTGATTGGGGTCAATATGCAATATTTCTTCTCACACCGAGATTTAAGTATCAAGACTTTAAAACTGTTGCAATAATCGAACTCTAACTGTTTTGATCAACTGAGATGATAACGTTTCCAAAATTGTCCACGCATGATAAAAAATATGATTTTTTATTGCTTATTTTTTTTTTGTTGAGATCTAGAGTTCTAATTTTTAAGTTTTTGAAGCTGTTACCACTCGTTTTTAAATTTTTTTGACACAGAGCGTTAGAGTGTAGAGTATCAATGAAGTGTCCACACGATGATCCTTAGATTCACAATGTTGGGTCTTTTTCTTTAAGATTAAGGTGTTATATATATATATGATATATTCATATATATATTATTATTAGTATGATAGATATTATAACAGTATATATAATATACTATATACTTCCTTTCCGGTTTGAGTTGCGGTCTTATATATATTAACCCAAATATATATAATATATTATATACTATATATTATATATATATATATTTTATATAATATAGTATTCAGATCCTTTCAAAGTTAGATAACCTTGCAATTGAAGCTCAATCTTACTTAAGACCAAAAATTCGGAATCATCCTGCAACCTCCAATTCGAATTAATTTTCCCGTACAGTGTCCAAGATCCTCTAGAATATTGCATATATCTGATAGATGATTTGTAAAGAAACTTTTGATTATTTAATCACATTTTATTTACGGAGTTCTTAATTATCTGTTTAATACAGAATTTTAAAGAATATTTTTTAACGACAAACATGAGTTTAGGTTACACAAAACTAAAAAACTTTTTATTGGTGCCTAATTCAATTCACCCCATTGTTTTTTTTCATTCTTCTTTCTCTCGGTTTTAGTAGCACGAAATCTACATATTATCTATTGGAACTTCCTATCATTTTGCTCTAATAAGAGATAAATTACATTAGTTTATATATTATCCATGTTGTTTTTTTTACTTTGGTTATTTTTATTGTTTTCTCAAGATGTTGTCGTAAACTCATTTCATGTTAGGAGATAACAAATATTATAGATGTTGTTATTAAAGTATTTAAAAATAAACCCACTACTTGACTATACTACTGACTTTTACTTAACTGAATGACTCTACACTACATCATCTACTATCTACTACTACACACTACCCGTGTTATACAGTCAGTCGTTGACTATGATTTCGAAGGAAAAGGGTGGAAACTGGATGAAACGTTGG
>JABUQX010135416.1:0-19576 GCA_015478945.1 Trachelipus rathkii
ATGGGGCGTATGGGGGATATTAACTTTATGTATCTTGGGGAGACCATATAAAATACTTGGGGAAGAGCCGTGAGAGTATATATAATTACAACCTTTTTTATATCTATGTTTGATTACATTCAACGTTATTTTTAACTTGAGAAACGTTTTTAAACTTTTTTATTCCAAGTTAAGTGACAGAATCAATGGGTCTTTATTCAGAATTGGGGTGAATTTGGTTGTGTCGGAATGATATCAAATTTTACTACTATCATCCGCTTTCTCGTAGTGGAACGACACCAAACTTTTCTCGGTATATAGACAAATCATGTTTAATGATAACTTTAATTTATTCTAGTTTGATTCACATTCAACTTATTTTTACTACTTGAGAAACGTTTTTTGAGTTATTTTCTCATAATATTTTTATCGCCAAATTACCATATTAAGGGTAATCTGTGAATAAAATCGAATTATAAGGTTCACTTCCTTAATACAATCACTCTTCAAAAGCACTACAAATATTTATAAAATTCTATGAAAATAGAGAGACTCAGTTTTAAGTATCCTAAAAGTTTTCTTCTATTAGCTGTTTTGATCTATAAATATCTTGTAATTCTATCAGAGTTGAAGAGAATTTTACGCATTTTTCTAATGAGGTACATAAAAATAGAAGAGTTGCCAGTTACTTTTTTTTATAGATAAATCTAAAGAGTCACTTTGCGAGTCAGCGTAGCATTAAGGAGTCACTTTACCAAACAAAGACTCGTTGACTCATTCAATTATGCCGTGGTTAAAGCAATTTCAGAGTCGATGACTCTTTGTAAATATTACTATTCGTAATAGTGACGTATTTAAAAAGGTTTGAAATGAATAGAAGAATTACACTGTATGCTTTACAGGTATTTAGGAAAGCGACGTCCAGTTTCCTCTTCTCAAGTTTAAATGTGAGGCCCTCGTAACATCTAATAGTTGTAAGCGTTGTTTTGGCGTAACAAAAACACATATAGTTAACCCATTTTATATGGAATGGGAATTAACTTGAATAGGAAAAGCAATACTAGGGCCTTTCACATATTAATCTTTATTCGAAATTACGTTTCGGAAATGGCAATTTTCATCATCAGGTGAAAAACTTAAATAAAATAAAAATAATTTTAGTATATACACAATTTTATATTTTTTCAGTGATTAATTCTTTAACATAATAGAAACATATATAGATATATTTTATTTTTATATATATATACTACTATACTATATATATATATATATATATATATAATATTATATTATATATTACTATTATATATATTACTCTATTATATATATATATATATATAGTATATATATGTATACCTAATATATATTCACCTGTAAATCGAACCTTGACTACTGCTGTAATCATAATAATCAAAGGTTAAATAATTAACAAAAATTGATCATAATTAGAAATCAACAACGAAACGTAAGCCTCCGTCGTGTAAACAACACAGATCACAATCAAACAAAACAATCATGATTCGAAATCTCTATATAATGGGCAATAAATTAAAATGGAATTTAAAGTATTAACAGCACAGAAAATTCTTAAACTCACAGACCAGTCTCAACATCTTTAAGTTTCTTATTATCGGATGTAAACAGACATGAACTGTGTTGACTTTATCAGGGGGAGTTAAGTAGCTGTGTTTAAATGGGCCGGAATCACTATAAAGAGAGGGTTTAATGTTGTGAATGTACAAAGTTTCCAAAATATGTAGGTTGATTGGCGAATTTGTTTGGGTTAATATATTAGAATTATTGTAGTTAAAGGTATGGTCTTGAGTATGTGAGTGGTCTCTAATAGCTAAATGGGAAGGGGAATTCAACCAAGTTTTGGTATGGGTAGAAATGCCTCTGTGCTCGTCTATCCTCACGTGGTATTGGCGCGAGGTGCTGCCAATATAGATAGCATTACAGCTATCACAAGTAAATTTATAAATAATTGAGGATCGAAGAGCTGCAGGGACATGGTTCTTATGGTTGCAAAATGAAGAGATCGTGGATGAGGTGTGATACTAAATTACAATTTCAATTGGGAAAATAGCTTTGTAAGAGGGAGGATTCTTTACGAATTTAGGATAATGATTTTCATAAAAAGGTAATTTTATATACAAACTGCATTTCAAAGCCGAATACGTTAGGTTTGGGTGTGGAACGCGAGTTCAGAAAATCCTTTATGTACTTATGGACTAATAACGGGGTAACAATTATTTTAAAAAATTTAAGAGAAAATTAAAATCTTCATGCATGAGACGGTAATTAGACTCAAGGTGATAAGGCCCTATATACTAAGTTTTAATAACTGTTGCATTATATACTAGTAGGGTGGTGACTAAAAACAATTAAATCCCTGACCGAAAAAGTTTTTTTACGATAAACATTCTAATGGTAAAACATTTACACTCTGTTTTCTTAATTAACATATCCAAAAATGGAATGGTGCCATCAACTTCTTCCTTTGTAAAGGTTTAATATTTTCTTGGTTTAAATAATCAAAGAAAGGGAGTATTCTCAATTTCTGTTTGAAAATTTAAAGATAAAAAGGTATCGTCCATGAATCTGTTAAAATGAACTGGTCTAAAACAGAGCGAGGACTTGTTTATTGCCAAATCGTTTCATAGATTGCGCTTAGGTATGATAATTGCAATATTGAATTGAAGTTAGATTTGAAACCCATAGCTTAAGGAATTCAGATTTAGTTTGATATAATTTGTTATTAAAAAGAAATATAGTATCTTGGGTGGCTAAATTCAATAAAGTTTTAAATTCAGACCTGGTGAGCCTGCATTCGATTATTTAAATAAAAATTATCTTCCAATAAAAAGTCAATTGCATCTCTTATGGGGATATTTGTATATAAAGATTCAACATCAAAACTTGTAATATAAAAACTATTCAAATTAATGCCTAAAAACCAGTTTTTTTCAAGCTATAGGAAATTATTATTTTATGTAATCATTAAGTGGAAAGGGGGGTCGAAGGGGTACTAATTATATTTGCTAATTTATAGTTAAATGAGTATATAAAGGAGCAGGATGGGGAGATGGAGGGATAATTAACTTTATGTATCTGGGAGACCACTATAAAATCTTTGGGAAGAGCCCGTGAGAACTATATATCATTAAATAATGTTTTATCAATCTTATTAATTTTTAATAATTACGGTTAAAAAACGATTAATCTTTTCCTCCAAGTTAAGTGACAGAATCAATGGGTCTTTATTCAGAATTGGGGTGAATTTGGTTGTGTCGGAAATGATATCAAGAATTTTACCAATATAATCAGCTTTATCTAAGAGGACGACGCCCAAATCTTTATCTGATTTCAAATAATTGTTGAATGATCATTCTTAATTGATTTTAATGTAATTATATCTGACTTTGAAACTAAGTACAAAAATTTTTTTGAAGGGTTAAATTTAAAATAAAATTTATGTGCCAAAAGTTTCATCTTAAGGGTAACTGTGTTAAAATCGGAATTATAAGGTTCATGATTCCTCAGAATACAAATCAATCTTTCAAAAGCGCTAAAATATTTATAAAAATTAACGCGATAAATACATAAACAAAAATTCAGGCCTAATCCTAAAAAGTCTTCTTCTCATTTAGTTGTTAAGCTTTCGATTGAAAAATAAATATATATTTATCGGAGTTTGAAGAGAGATCACTTTTATGTATATTCAGAGCTTTTAACTTAATTTTCATGCCAGGTTCGGAGGACAATTGTATGTAAGCGGATCTCACACGTTTTAGAAATATTATTGGTAATAAACTAAAGTCCTAAAAAGGTTTAATTTGCTCAACTCATCATGGTTAACTTTAAATTGTGAGTCTATTTTCTAATTTCTTGGTTCTCAAAGATATTTCATTGTTCAAGAACTTAAACTGGAAAACCTTTATAAATATTACTATTGTATAGACCTGAAAAAAGTTTAACTTTAATAAAACCTGGATTTACACTGTATGCTTTACAGGTATTTAGGAAAGCGACGTCTCAGTTTCCCTCTTCTCAAGTTTAATGTGAGGCCTCGTACAATAATGTTTTAAGCGTTTGCTTGGCATACTTAGCAACAAATACCAGTCATCCAGTTCATGGGATGGGAATTTCACTTGAATAGGAAAACAATCTAGGCTTTCACTATTAAACTTTAATTCGAAATTACAACGTTTGGAAATGGCATTTCTCATCAGGTGGCCAGAAAAACTTAAAAATTATAATATAAATAATTTTAAGTACACAAAATTCTATAAAAATTTAGGTTTTTATTTATTGAAATATAATATATATATATATATATATAATCTATATATATATATATCTGATTATAAATAATATATATATTTATCCATATATATATACATTATATATATATATGAATATATACTATAATATAATATATAATATCACTATATATATATAGTACAGTATACATTAGAATAACTCTGTAATCAAAATCAAAGGTTTTCTAAAAGTCAAGGTCAAATTAGCAAACAAAACGAACGGAATAAAATTATAAGGATCAGCACTCAACAACACAAATAAATGATTCGAAATTCTATATTAATGGGCAACTAAATTAAATGGATATTAAAAGTATTAACGCACCAGAATAAATTCTTAAATCACCAGACAAGTCTCAGACATCTTTAAGTTTCTTATTATCGGATGTAAACAGACATGAACTGTGTTGACCTGTTTCCGGTTAAAGTAGCTGATAGTTTAAATGGGCCGGAAGTACTATTAAGAGAAGGTTTTAAGTTGTGAATGTACAAAGTTTCTAAATATGTAGGTTGATTGGCGAATTTGTTTGGGTTAATTATATTAATTATTGTAGTTTAAACGGTTATGGTCCCTTGAGTATTGTTGAGTGCGTCTTACAGCTAATGTATTGAGGGGCAATTCAACCAACGCTTTTGGTATGGGTAGAAATGCCTCTGTGCTCGTCCATCCACGTGGTATTGGCGAGAGGTGCTGCCAATATAGATAGACATATACAGATATCACAGTAAATTTATAAATAATGGGATCGAAGGCTAGCAGGACATGGTCTTATGACAAATAGAAGAGACGTGGATGAAGGTTGTGAATACTAAATTAACATTTCAATTGGGGAAAATAGCTTTTATGTTTAAGAGGGAGGAATAAATTCTTTACGAAAAGTTTCTGGAAATGTTTTCATAAAAAGGGTATTTTAATATACAAACTGACATTTCAAAGCCGAATACGTTAGAGGTTTGGGTGTGGAACGCGAGTTCAGAAAATCCTTTATGTACTTATGGACTAATGAAACGAGGTTTAACAATTATTTAAAATTTAAGAGAAATTAAATTCTTCATTGCAATGAGACCGGTAATTAGAACGTAGAGTGATAGGTACCTATATACTAAAGTTTAATCTGTTGCATTTATAATACGTTAAATAGGTAGGTGATAAGTGGACTAATCAAAAATATAAACCCTTGACCCGAAAAAGTTTTTTAGCTTTATAAATAACATTTAATGTAAAATTTACATCTGTTTTTCCTTAATTAACATTCCAAAATGGAATTTTAATTATTAATGTTAAATTCTTTGTAATGTTATAATTATTTATTGAATAATTAAATACGTGTTAAAAACACCATTTTATTTTTGGTTTGAAAAAGTAAAAAGGTATGTCCATCGATCTTTTATAATGGAACATGGTCTAAAGATGAGAAGTCGGACAATTTGTAGCCAATCTTTTATATGTGACTTATTGGTTATGAATTAGCAAAGGGGTGCGATCAACTGAGTGGTAGAACCCATAGCTAAGAATACAGTATTGTGTAAATTTGATTAATTAAAAATAGAAATAGTATCCTTGGTTGTGGTCATAAATTCCATAAAGTTATTTTAAAATTCAGACAGTGGTGTAAAACTTGTATTTATTATTTAAATGTAAAATATTTCAATAAAAAGTTGAATTGCATCTCTTATGGGGATATTTGTATATAAAGATTCCACATAAACTTGTCCATAAAAAAAAACTATTCATTAATGCTAATTTAAGCAGTTTATTTAAGCTATGGATTTTTATTATGTACTTTCATTGTGCAAGGGCGGTCAGAAGGGTATAGGATTTTGCTTAAATTTATAGTTATGAGTATTTAAAGGAAGCCAGGAGGGGCGTATGGGGGATATATAACTTATGTATCTTGGGGAACCATATAAAATACTTGGGGAAGAGCCGTGAGAGTATATATCATTAATATGTTATTATTCTATCTATTTTATTTCAATTAATTTAGTAAAAACGGTATAATTTTTCTTCCAATGTTAAGTGACAGAATCAATGGGTCTTTATTCAGAATTGGGGTGAATTTGGTTGTGTCGGAATGATATCAATGAAATTTTACTATATAATCAAGCTTTATCTAAGAAAAGCTAAAATGGGGAAATAAAAAGGGAGGATGGAGAGGACGACGCGCCAAACCTTTATTCATGTTTGCAAATAATTGTTGAATGATCATTCTTAAATTATTTAATGTAATTAATCTGACTTTGAAACTAAGTACGAAATTTATTTTTTGGAGGGTTACATTTAAATAAAATTCTGGGCAACGTTTCCTCTAAGGGTAATCAATGATGATAAAATCGGAATTTATAAAGGTTCACGATTCCATTGAATACAAATCATCTTAAATAAGCTCTTAATATTTATAAAAATTTAATGCGATAAAAATAGGTAAACAAAAATTCAGGCCTAATCCTAAAAGTCTTTTTTCATTAGTTGTTAAGACTTTCGATGAAAATTAATATATTTTATCGGACTCGTTCGAAGAGAGATCATTTATATGTATATTCAGAAGCTTTTAACTTTATTCATGATGAGTTCTACATGTTTACAGACGGTCACTCACACGTTAGAAATTTTTGATATAAACATCAAGTCTAAAAAAGGTATAATTTCTCATACAACTCTATCATGGTTAACATTTACATTTAGTCGGTCTATTTCTTAATTTCTTTGTTTCTTAAAGATAATATTCCTATTGTTCAATCAAACTTAAACTGAAAACGCTTATAATATTAATATTGTTAATTAGACGTTTTGTTAAAAAAGTTTTAAACTTTATAAAACTGGAATTACACTGTATCTTTACAGGTATATAGGAAAAGCGACGTACCAAGTTTTCCTCTTTTATCCTCAAGTTTAAATGTTGAGGCTCGTAAACTCTAATAGTTTTAAGCGTTTTTGCTTGGCATAACTTAAAGACATAACAGTCAATCCAATTTCTATGGGATGGGAATTTCAATTGAATACGGAAAAGCATCAGGGCTTTCACATATTAAACTTTATTCGGAATTACAACGTTTCGGAAATGGCCAAATTTCCATCATCAGGTGAGAAACACTTAATAAAAATAAAATTTTTAAGAAAAATTCTATAAAATTTAGGTGATTAGTTATTTAATATATAAATATATTTAATAATTTATAAATATATATTTATATATATATAATATATTAAACTTATATTAAATATATATATATATATTCTTATATAATAAAATATTAATATATACTATATTAATTAATATTTATATATATTATATATATATAATATATACTATAATATATATATATAATATAATATATATTATATATAATTAGTCAGTATAACTTGAATACACTCTGTAATAAATCAAAGGTTTTAACTTTACAAAATTGATCATCAATCTAGAAAACAAACGAACGATCGCCCTCCAGATCGGTAAAAATAAGATCACACATCAAACAAAAAAATAAATGATGTCTGGTTCAATATTTACCTGGGCATAAAATTAAAATGGAATATTAAGTATTACGCACCAGAAAATTCTTAAAACCTCCCAGACAGTCTCAGACAAATCCTTTAAGTTTCTTTTATCGAATGTAAACAAACATGAACTGTGTTGACTGTTTCCGAGTTAAAGTAGCTGTAGTTAAAATGGGCCGGAATCACTATTAAGAGAGAGTTTAATGTTGTGAATGTACAAGGTTTCCAAAATAGGTAGTTTGGTTGGCGAATTTGTTTGTGTTAATATAGTGAAATTATTGTAGTTAAGGGTGTGGTCTTGAGTATGTGAGTGATCTCTAGTAGCAGAATGGGGGGAATTCAACCAAGTTTTGGTATGGGTAGAAATGCCTCTGTGCTCGTCCATCCTCACGTGGTATTCGCGCGAGGTGCTGCCAATATATATAGCATTACAGCTATCACAAGTAAATTTATAAATGAGGATCGAAGAGCTGCAGCTAGGGATATGGTCCTTATGGTTGCAAAATGAAGAGATCGTGGATGAGGTTGTGAACAGTGGCGTAACATTCAGTTGGGGCCTGGGGCGGCACTAGAGGGAGGAAAATTCCTTTCGAAGTTTCGTGAAAATGTTTTCATCAAAGGTAATTTTATGTTCAAACTGATTGTTGATCCACTGACGTTACCTGGTGTTTTTGAGAAAATGTGTTTATGAATCTTATGTACTTATGGATATTAAGCAGTGTAACATTATTTTTTCCAAGGTAAAGAAATAAAGAGAAAGTCTATCGTTTGCTTGCTTCTTGCTTCATTCACTGTATAAAAATGTGTGTGTGTGTGTGTATGCGTATGTGAAAGGTAAAAGCACATTTACATCTTAGTTTCCTATCAAGGTAAAAACACATTTACATCTTACATTCCTATCTTGATCTTAATTAACTAAAAGATAACACATACTTGTCACACACAAGCCTAACTTACATACAACGAGGCAGATTTAAATAATCAAAGAAAGGGAGTATTTCATTTCTGTTTGAAAAAAAGTAAAAAGGTATCGTCCATGAATCTTTTATAATGAACTGGTCTAAAAGAGGGTGGACAATTCTGTAGCCAAATCTTTTCATAGTGACTTAGGTATGAATTAGCAAGGGTGGCACTGAGTGGAGAACCCATAGCTAAGGAATCAGTTTGTTGATATAATTTGTTATTAAAAAAGAAATAAGTATCTTGGGTGGCTAAATTCAATAAAGTTTTAAATTCAGACCTGGTGAAGCCATGAAATTCGTTATTTAAATGAAAAATATCTTCCAATAGAAAGTCATTGCATCTCTTATGGGGATATTTGTATACAAAGATTCCACATCATAAAAAAACTATTCAAATTAATGCCTAAAAGCCAGTTTTTGAAGCTATAGGAATTTTTTATTATGTAATCATTAGTGGCAAAGGGGGTCAGAAGGGGTACTAGGAATTTTGCTAATTTATAGTTATGAGTATTAAAGGCAGCCAGCATGGAGCGTATGGGGGATATTAACTTTATGTATCTTGGGAAGACTATATAAACGGCGGGGCAGAGCCGTGAAAGCCTATACCATAAAACAATTTTGTATTCATCTTATTTATTTTCAATAATTTTACCCTAAAAAAGGTGAATTTTTTCTTGGATGTACTAAGTGACAGAATCAATGGGTCTTTATTCAAGAATTGGGTGAATTTGTTGTTGTCGGAATGTTCAAGAAGTTTAACTAATATAATCAGCTTTACCTAAGAGGACGACGCCAAACTTTATTGGTTTTCGCAATAATGTTGAAATGATCATTCTAATTGATTTAATGTATTATATTCTGACTTTGAAAAATAGTAGAAAGCATTTCGTGAAGGTTTAAAATTCTAGTAAATTTCTTGTTACAAGTTTTATTTTAGTTTAGATTGTGGTAAAATCGGAATTATAAGGTGCGAGATTATTAGTTTTTATTTTTAATGCTTTGAAGTAGCATAAAATATTTATAAAAAGGTTATTGATCCTTAAATTTTAGGTAAATCAAGCCTAATCCTAAAAGTCTTCTTTCATTAGTTGTTAGGACTTTAATGAAAAAATTAAATATATAATTTATCGGAGTTTGAAGAGAGATCACTTTTATGTATATTACAGAAAGCTTTAACTTATTGTTCATGACGGGTTCTACAAATGTTTAGCGGTCCATCACAGTTTTATGAAATTTAATTGTATATTACTATAAAGGTAATAAAGCTTTAATTTGCCCTCAACTCATCATGGTTAACTTTAAATTGTCGGTCTATTTTCTTAATCTTCTTGATCTTAAATCTATTTCATTGATTCAATAACTTTACTGAACTTTGTAATTTACTATTTTATGTGTCTTTGGAAAATAGTTTAGAGCTTGATAGAAATTCTGGATGACTTTGTATGCTTTACAGGTATTTAGGACTGCGATACTACGATTACTCTTATCCATTAATGGAACAAGGGAAGATCATGGTTTTAATCATTGCTTGGCCATACTTACGACAAATACAGTCAATCCAGTTTCTATGGGATTGGGATTTCAACCTTGAATAGGAAAAGCAATACTAGGGCCTTTCACATATTAAAAGTAACAACGTGAAGAAATAAGCAATATATCATCATAGGTGAAAACACTTAAAATAAAATAAAATAATGGTGATAACTCAATATATAAAAAATTTAGGTGATTATGTTATTACATTAAATTATATATATTATATTATATATAATAATATAATATACTATATTATTAATAATATATAAACTATATTATATCAATATTAAATAATATAATACTATATATATATATAATATATATATACTAATCTATATATATATATCTATATATATATATTATATATTAATATATATATATATTATATATACTAAGTACAGGTATACATTTAGTCATATCACTCTGTAATCAATCAAAGGTTTAATATGTACAAAAATGATCATAATTAGAAAAACAAAAAGAAACGCCGCTCTCCGTCGGTGCTGTGAATTTCGTCAACAAAAAAAATAAATGATTCGAAATTCTATATTAATGGGCAACTAAATTAAAATGGCATATTAAAGTATTAACAACTCTAGAAAAACTTTTCACCAGACCAGTCTCAGACATCTTTAAGTTTCTTATTATCGGATGTAAACAGACATGAACTGTGTTGACTGTTTCCGAGTTAAAGTAGCTGTAGTTTAAATGGGCCGGAATCACTATTAAGAGAGGGTTTAATGTTGTGAATGTACAAAGTTTCCAAAATATGGTTGGTTGGTTGGCGAATTTGTTTGGGTTAATATATTGAAATTATTGTAGTTAAAGGTGTGGTCTTGAGTATGTGAGTGGTCTCTAATAGCTGAATGGGAAGGGGAATTCAACCAAGTTTTAATTTCGAATGCAGGAGTCTATGCCTATATAAACATTAGCTATCCTGTGTCTTGAGAACCACCAATCTTCCTACCAATGCTTTTTATGGTTTAAGAATATTTGCCTACTGCTACCATTATCTGTGTTTTCTGCTATGCTCTCCTAATGGAACAGATTTTCACGCTTCTTTTGATTTCTTTACTACTTCTAATCAAGATGTTACCTTCTTCCATCCCATATGAGGTCTGCTTATTTAGGGGATTTCAGCGTACACCACACCTGAGTAGTTGGGCTCCTCTCATACTGATGCAGGTGAGGAGGGGGCCAAAACATTCAGTATTCTCAATGATTGGAATAGTATGCAGGTGGGGAGGGGGCCAAACATTCAGTATTCTCATATGCTGGAACTAGTTAATTCAAGAAACGTACACATATCCGATCGTTCTAACCAATTCTGAACGACCAGCTTGCATTTATGTTTACACTACTTCTGGTTATAATACACATTTTCCCTACTATCGGTAACTGACCACAATCTCGGAGCTCTTAATTATAATACTTTTTCTCCAGCAGCTCCATGATGCCCTAAACTCACTTTCTGGCACTTTAATCGGGCTAATTGGTGGGGGGGAGGGCCTTGCGTTTTTTCTTTGCTAACCATTCTTGGAATGAATCCTGTTTTCACTCTAAGGACGCTTCGGTCACTGCAGAAAAGGTAGGGACCGTGATCACCGATGGGATGAGCAGGTTCATTCTATCTTCAACTAACCTTTTTCTCCCAAAAATTCATGGTTCGATGGAGTTTGTTCTCGTGCCATTCAGGAGAAAGACATTCGTTCTTCTATCACTTTTCCTAAATTTTATTCTGCTAGTAATCGTTGCAGGGATTTCTGGCCTCTTGCCAAAAACATCCCTAACAGCTTTTGTAAATCTGCCTTTCCTCCCCTTATTCGCTCTGACGGTTCTGTAACTAACTCTCCTCTTGAAAAGGCCAATCTTTTCGGTCTCCTTTTTTCATCTAATTCCACCCTCGATGATTCTGGCATCCCTCCCCCTACTACTTCTCCTCTCTGGTATCCCATGTCTCCACCTGTGATTACTCATGATCATGTTTATGAGATCCTGAGATCTATGAACGTCAGAAAAGTTAGTGGTCTGGATGGTATTCCTCTCCGTGTACTTGTTTAACTCTACTCTCTATGCCTTAATACTAATATTTTTTATCAATGCTGGAAGCGCGCATATGTTCAGCCCATTCCGAGAAACGATAGCCGTTCTGATCCTTCAAACTATCACCCTATAGCTCTCACCTGTATTCTATCTAAAATCTATTTAACCCTCCTTAACTCTCATTTCCTAGATATCTGGAGTCTCATTCCCCTTCTCAGAATTTCAGTTTCAGCTCTCGAGATGAGGTAACTGGTGACATACTTTTCTAATTCATTGATTTATGGTCTTCTGCCCCTAGGGACTATTGGGAGTCTTTGTGTGGTGCACGCTAAATCGAAAGCTTTCGATCGGGTTTGGCACGCGTCCTCTTCTAAGCTCCTTCCATTGGGTTCTCCTCCATCTCTTTTGTCTACTCCTTATAGTTTCATTCTCTGATATCTCCATATCAGCACTCGTTGATGGAAGACCTCTCCTTTCCTGTTTATTGTGGTTTTCCTCAAGGTTCTGTTTTATCTTCAACTTTATTCTTACTTTTATCAAAACAATGCTCTTCCTCAACTGCACTTTTCTTTGTTTCTCTCTACACCGATGACCTCCTCATTTCAAATCGTCCTTTGTTGCAATCTAGGGATTGCCCTCTCCGTCTACAACTTTCCGATTCTTTTCTTGAAATCTGGATAGGCATTTTCCGGTGGGGTCACAGCAAGCTGTAAATTTACAGTTATAACAACTCGACTTTCTAATATATCACGCCTCTCAAAACCTTAACCGCTCTAACGTTCACATGTGAATAACATAATTTAGCTGAACATAAACAATAAATTGTCTTAGAAACTCCGTATCACCGGTTGTTAAGGTGGCCTTAAAAAATCTGCGAGTTCTGTTTAAGCTGCGGGAATTTTTTTTTTTTTCTATAAGAGCCTTATCCGCCTTGTTTGGGTTACTGGTTCTCACTTTGGGGAAACTCCGGCCAACCTCTTTTAGATAGGATTTGAGTTAAGGTCTAAGAGACCTATAAACTGTCCCTTAATTTCTAACTACCTTGACCCTCTATCTTTTCTATAGGTATTATAACAGCAGATGCTGAGGGAGTTGACTCTCTTATTCCGCCACCAATTGCGCCTCTCCTCGTTAAGCCCCAAGGGGCGCTTACACTCGCATATTAGTTTTGTGTGAGGATTTGAAAACCAAGAATCGCTCCGTTGTGGTGTTCCTCCTTTCCGGTCACCTCCGTTCTGGTGGAACTCCTTGACATATTTGTTTTTCTGCTGCTAATTAGCCTTTCTTTAAGTCCATGTCGCGCCACCTGGAGAAATTTGCGTAGGTTTGGGCTCCTTGTTGGTTTCCATATTCTATTTTATGTCCCCTCTTTGAATAGCTTATTATCTTGAGCAGTGACAAACTGTTTTAATCATATAATACTATATATATATATATTTATATATATATATATATATATATATATATATTTATTTTATATATATATATATATATATATATATTATTATATATATATATATATATATATATACTTCATACTACTATTCCTTTCTAACGTGCTTTATCCCTTTTCCCGAGGGTAACACGGGGGCGAAAACTAATAAGGAATGAACTTTAAGGCGACTATCCCAAACCAGCGCCACCAACGTGTTTGCAACCGAGTTTTAATTCTTTCCCCCCCAGGAAGATAAAACTCTGATTGCTATGCGGATGATTGAACCAGCGTCCTCTTGCATGAGAGTTGGCGAGTCAACTTCCTACTAGGGATGTACCGGAACCTTGGAAAAGTTCCGGTCGGAACCGAAACTTTTCGATTTCCGCTACACCTTACATATTCTACTGAAAACTTGTCTGATTAACAAGTGGAGTCTTTATAGAAGTATCTGACATGTTGTCATTTCCATATTGTGAGCTCTTAACTTATTTCTGTAAGCCAAATTTTGGATAAGTGGATCAGTAAATTTTTTAATTAAAATAGGAATATAATATATAAAGTTTTACCGGTCTTCAAAGTTTAAAAATCAGAAAAATGATATCGCTCGAGCAAGAAAAGGTTGGTTTTTGCTTGTGGTTGTAACGCGATATTATCGATCGAGTTAGACCGTTATCGTTTTTGTTGTTTGTTCTTACGCTCGATAAGAAATGCTTACCCAGTTTTACCACGAATATCGTGCATAGACGAAGGCGATTTTTCATAAAAGTCACTTTTGTTTACAAACAATTGGAATCAGCTCTTGTGATGGAGCACGTGGTTTTGAAATAAATGGAAATAAAAAAAACAACAAATGGTTCATATTACAAATACAACATATATATATATATATATATTATACTATATATTATTATATATATAGCGAAGGAAGTTAAATTTCAGCACCTAACATAACTCACCTTTATCACGATATATAACAGGAAAAATAATATATATATTATTAAAATTTTGTTCCAGACTCAACTTAGTAACAGAAAACGGTGAAACCTTTCCTTCCTCTGTATTTTCAGTATTTTTTATATTTTTTTTAAGTTGCTCTCAATGGACTACTCGAGAGCTGTGAATATTAAATTTATAATATTCAAACCTTTTTATCCTGATTTGCAAATGCATTAGGTATAACTTAAGAATTTTTTAGCATATCAAAGCACAAGAATATCTCACTAACAGTTAGTGAGAATTTATTAGGTACCTTTATCTTATCACAATAAATGAAAGTATTACAGTTTGCTTTCAATAAATTTTATATTTTCGCAATTCAGTTGTCGATATATTTTGTGAAATTTTATTTGCTAAGAATTCTATATAACATATATTTATTATTATTTAGTTTATTAATTAAGGTGTATAATAATTTTTTTATTATAGTAATTATTATTAATCTATACTAAGTTCAATCGTTCAATCATTCATTCAATTATTCATCTTATTATATTATATTGACTGAAAGCCTTGGTTGAAATTCTTATAATTTTTTAAATAATAAATTTAATTATATTAATTATTTATTTATTTGAATTATTATATTATCAATTTATAACAATAATTTGAATTTAAATATATTCTTAAAGTATATATTAATTATTTTATTATTATTATATTTATATATTATTATTAATTATCTAATATTATATATCTATTATATTATTTATATTTATTTATAATATTATTTAATTATTTCCTATTAACTCTTTTAGTATTATTATTAACCAAAGGAATTATGAAATTAAGTTCTTAAAATATAATATTTATATTATAGTGAACTTTATTCTTAGTGAATATTCTTATATCATGATTCTTTCAATCATGGTTCACTTATTATCGTTCTATTATATTTATATTATATACTACTAATTTATATATTGAGTTTGCTCTACATATGTATATGTCTGGTTAAATGTTAAGTAACTAAGACAGGATAGGCTTTTTAGGTTTCACTCCAACGTGAAACTATAGTAGTTCATTACTTTCTGTTAAATATAATTTAAAGTTTAAATTATACATGTATCACATATAGGAGAAGGGGTTAATATCATAAGTAATTTTTAGCCACGATGCTAGTGTTAGATATTTTATACTATTATACAGTATTACACTATTATATTATATTACTATATATAGTATATATAAATCTATATAATATAATAAGTGCTAGTTATTATATTTATAGTCAGTCATACTACAACATTACTTGTAGTAAAATATAATATAATATTAAATACTAATATATATTTTTAGATTTTATATATATCTATTTTTACATATATCTAATCATTTATATGCATTACTATTATATTTATATTATAAAATTATAAATCTATGCCCTTTTTATTTAGAATTTTTTTTATTTTACTAACTGGCTAAAAACTCCTTAAGGAATATTTTCAGACAACCGGGATTTATTTATTTTTCTTCACCATGGGCAGTGTTAAAAAATAAATTGGAGTATAACAATTGTTGCATAAATAAAAAACGATTACCCTCCTTCACTTACATACTATAATCAATTATAAAAAAGTTATAAAACAAAAAAATGCATTTTTAATATTTTTCGGAGTTATACGTAGTGCCAAAAATCTGCCGATTCAGTCTTGCACCGTGCAAAACGATTAAAAAAATATACTCCTGCAATCTTCGTATATGGAACCATTCTAACCATGCTCACTTTAGAATCAGTTCATAGCTAGGTAGGAACAATGCTATCTCAATCTTTATGAAAGTGAAAAATCCAGAAAGAGTGCCAAGTTGAAGCAATTTTCAAGTGAAACTGAAAAATATTCACAAATAACTATTCTACAGCTATCAAAAAAGGTGCATCTTGCTTTTTCAGTGATGGGAATCGTGACAATTAAAAAAGTTTTATTACTGAAAGCTGAATGCCAAATTCGGGCATTTCTCGATTTCAAAAAATTGGTCATGTTTATTTGCCGCGATGAAACATGGTGTAAGGTCGGTATAGCGTACATTGATTATTGTTAGGGAATAGGAATGGTGATGAGGGAAAGAGGAGTATGAGGTGAGATGTATTGTAAGGAAGTTTCTGATTTGCTTGCGCTTACTGAAACGATGATGAAGGACAATAGTGAGGTAGTTCTGAGTGAAACGGGTGAAATGTGTAATGCAGATGGGAGAGAATGAGAGAGGGAGATTGGCATTGGATGCTTGATTGACAGAGATGAAATGCGTATAAGCTAGGTGAGAGTTGGTGTTGTGAAGCTGCTATGCTAGAATATATCTGGTATAAATTAGAGTTTGAGAAAGTAAAAAGTTTGTGTGTACGTTCATATGGATCATCTGAAGCTAGAAGGTGGAGAAGTGGACGTTTTGGGATAAACTGTATGGTGGTTTTAAGATTGGTGAGTCAAGGGTTCAGTGAGTGGTGTACTCGGGCGATTTGTATGGTTGGATAGCTTAATCGAAAAAAGGATGGGTAACAGGTGCATTTGAGTGTTGTGGAGAAATGAGAATGTATGAAAGATCACTGATTTCTATGTTGAGAGGGTAGTGTGTAGGTAATACTTTTTCAAGCACAAGAGTTCATACTATAAGAGTTGGCGTAATAGAGGAGGTGAGAATGAAGAGAATGATTGATTTTGGGCTGTGAAGAAGGAGATGTTAAGTATGTCAAAGGTTTTAACCATGAGTGGGGTTGAATGGTATATCAGATCATATGTAGTTTTATGCAGATTGTTATGGGGATGGATGAGAAAGGAGATAGGGAAAATGTGGAAATTTATTTTTTTTTTTTTTTTAACAGGTAACCAGAGATTTTAAATACTTCAAATTTGGTCTCAATTCTTAGCTCGTTATTTTTGAAAGCTGTGGACCATTCTTTTGAATTGAGCTACTTAGAGTGTACTAATCCCTCCTTAGGTAAGTATATAATACATACAAACTATGCTAGTTGTTTCAAAACTGGGGTACCTGAACCAATAGGGGCAACAGCAGCAGCTTAGGGGTGCTGCATTCATGGTCTGAAATTTATCAACATTTAAATATAAAAGACCTTTAAGTGGAAACTATCTATATTTTCATTTACCTGTTCAAATAAAACACCATTTAGATATTGTCAAAGGATCAACAGAATGGGTGTACAGACACATTTCGTTTGAACTTGTCTCCAACCATTTCAGAAATTGTTCCAGAGAATTAATATCATTTAAACTTTTCAAGTTAATTATATTAAATGGTGTAATAAAAGAGAATGAAAAGATATATAGATTACGAATGTAATATATAAATTCATAAATCTTAATAATAAATCTTAAAAAAGAAATCGGGCGCCGAGCTTATAACAAAGCCTTACACAGTGAAATAGCTAAATTGGTTTTTCCCTAATTTAATAACTCTTTAAAACCATTGGTTGCACGACCCCCATCAAAACATTTCCAAGAATGGGGATGGAAGGACGCCGAATTCCTGGCACCTCGTTCCCAATATCTCATCTCCTGGCATTCAATGGGATTACTTGTGATATCATGTATCGAACAGAGATACAGGACATCAACGGTCTGAAGCTAAGGATCACTGATGTCATTACCACTACTGATGAGACTATTGCTAGAGCGAACATGGCAGGAATTCGATTACCGTCTTGATGTGCTTCGTGAAACTAATGGGGCAAATATACAGGTGTATTA
Source organism: Trachelipus rathkii (assembly GCA_015478945.1). NCBI lineage: Eukaryota > Metazoa > Arthropoda > Malacostraca > Isopoda > Trachelipodidae > Trachelipus > Trachelipus rathkii. Next base: position 18,477 of record JABUQX010135416.1, read on the forward strand.
AATGAGGCCCAAAAACTTCAAGACCAAATGACTGACACCTATTGCCTCTTCTGACTTGATGCTTGACCTTTGAGCCAAATTTTTACTGACCTTGACCTTTTTTTGGCCTTGACCTTTTTGGCTTGACCTTTTTTGGCAACCCTAAATTTCTGGCAACCCTAATTTTGGCAACCTAATTTTTGCAACCTAATTTTTTGGCAACCTAATTTTTCTTGGCACCCCTAATTTTAGCGCCCTTTTGAAGAAAGGGCGACGGAGGCGAAGCCTCCATCGTACGTATTGCCCTTATTTTAACCCCTAATTTTTCGGTCATGTCAATTTTAACCAGGTAATTTTTGATGTGTTTTGTGGCTTAGCCACTTTTGTGATGTCTTAACCTGGATCCTGAACACCGCACCGCAGGTGCGACCAGCCGCCCGCCCCCGCCGCGTTTTCCGTTGCCTCGCGCCGCAGGCTGTTCAGCCCTGAACCTTGGTTCCAATCCGCAGCCTGGCCCATCCCTCGATAAAAGGTATCTATCATAGCGAACGTGGATGTGAGCGTATGTCAACCGAAGTATCCCGGGTTTCCCAAAATTACGATATATTATATATCTTATATATATATAATATATATATAATATTATATTAATTAATATATATATTATATATATATATATATTTATATATATATTAAATATATAATATTATATATATATATATAAGGATAGAAAGATAGAGAGAGAGAGAAATCGCCAGCAACCGATTGCCATACTCCTTTGATATTATTAATATATATAAAGTATATATATATATTATTATAATATAATATATATCTATAATATTATATACTATCAATATAATTACTATATAGAGAGAGTAGAGAAGAGAGAGAGAGAGAAAAGAGAGAGAGAATCGCCCCAGCCGCCTGTATTGCTATCTCGCTTGAATATATATATATTAAAATATATATATAATTTATATATATATATATATTATTATTATCTATAAGTCTATATATATATATATATATATATTATTATATATATATATATATATTAATATATATATATTATAAATATATTTATATAATATAAATATATTATATTAATATATATATAT